>JAWQEG010002393.1:0-25000 GCA_033782935.1 Petrolisthes cinctipes | reverse complement strand
TCAAACCAATCCTTACCTAACCTCAAACCTAACCTAACCTCAAACCTAACCTAACCTAACATTAAACCTAACCAAACCTAACCTCAAACCTAACCTAACCTAACCTAACCTCAAACCTAACCTAACCTAACCTAACCTCAAACCTAACCTAACCTAACCTAACCTCAAACCTAACCTAACCTAACCTCAAACCTAACCTAACCTAACCTAACCTCAAACCTAACCTAACCTAACCTAACCTCAAACCTAACCTAACCTAACCTAACCTCAAACCTAACCTAACCTAACCTAACCTCGAACCTAACCTAACCTAACCTAACCTCAAACCTAACCTAACCTAACCTAACCTCAAACCTAACCTAACTTAATCTCAAACCTAACCTAACCTAACTTCAAACCTAACCTAACCTAACCTAACCTCAAACCTAACCTAACCTAACCTAACCTCAAACCTAACCTAACCTAACCTAACCTCAAACCTAACCTAACCTAACCTAACCTCAAACCTAACCTAACCTAACCTCAAACCTAACCTAACCTAACCTAACCTCAAACCTAACCTAACCTAACCTCAAACCTAACCTAACCTAACCTCAAACCTAACCTAACCTAATCTAACCTCAAACCTAACCTAACCTAACCTAACCTCAAACCTAACCTAACCTAACCTCAAACCTAACCTAACCTAACCTTACCTCAAACCTAACCTAACCAAACCTAGCCTTAAACCTAACCTAACCTAACGTAACCTCAAACCTAACCTAACCTAACCTAACCTCAAACCTAACCTAACCTAACCTAACCTCAAACCTAACCTAACCTAACCTAACCTCAAACCTAACCTAACCTCAAACCTAGCCTAACCTAACCTAACTTCAAACCTAACCTAACCTAACCTCAAACCTAACCTAACCTAACCTAACCTCAAACCTAACCTAACCTAACCTAACCTCAAACCTAACCTAACCTAACCTCAAACCTAACATAACCTAACCTAACCTCAAACCTAACCTAACCTAACCTAACCTCAAACCTAACCTAACTTAACCAAACCTAGCCTCAAACCTAACCTAACCTAACATAACCTCAAACCTAACCTAACCTAACCTAACCTCAAATCTAACCTAACCTAACCTAACCTCAAACCAAACCTAACTTAACCTAACCTCAAACCTAACCTAACCTCAAACCTAACTTAACCTAACCTAACCTCAAACCTAACCTAACCTAACCTAACCTTAAACATAACCTAACCTAACCTAACCTCAAACCTAACCTAACCTAACCTAATCTCAAACTTAACCTAACCTAACTTAACCTCAAACCTAACCTAACCTAACCTAACCTCAAACCAATCCTTACCTAACCTCAAACCTAACCTAACCTCAAACCTAACCTAACCTAACTTCAAACCTAACCTAACCTAGCCTCAAACCTAACCTAACCTAACCTAACCTCAAACCTAACCTAACCTAACCTAACCTCAAACCTAACCTAACCTAACCTCAAACCTAACCTAACCTAACCTCAAACCTAACCAAACCTAACCAAACCTCAAACCTAACCTAACCTAACCTCAAACCTAACCTAACCTAACCTAACCTCAAACCTAACCTAACCTAACCTAACCTCAAACCTAACCTAACCTAACCTAACCTCAAACCTAACCTAACTTAACCTCAAACCTAACCTAACCTAACCTCAAACCTAACCTAACCTAACCTAACCTCAAACCTAACCTAACTTAACCTAACCTAACCTAACCTAACCTAACCTAACCTAACCTCAAACCTAACCTAACCTAACCTCAAACTTCAAACCTAACCTAACTTAACCTCAAACCTAACCTAACATAACCTAACCTCAAACCTAACCTAACCTAACCTAACCTCAAACCTAACCTACCCTAACCTCAAACCTAACCTAACCTAACCTAACCTCAAACCTAACCTAACCTAACCTAACCTCAAACCTAACCTAACCAAACCTAACTTTAAACCTAACCTAACCTAACGTAACCTCAAACCTAACCTAACCTAACCTAACCTCAAACCTAACCTAACCTAACCTAACCTAACCTCAAACCTAACCAAACCTAACCTAACCCTAAACCTAACCTAACCTAACCTAACCTCAAACCTAACCTAACCTCAAACCTAACCTAACCTCAAACCTAACCTAACCTAACCTAATTTCAAACCTAACCTAACCTAACCTCAAACCTAACCTAACCTAACCTCAAACCTAACCTAACCTAACCTAACCTTAAACCTAACCTAACCTAACCTAACCTCAAACCTAACCAAACCAAACCTAACCTCAAACCTAACCTAACCAAACCTAACCTCAAACCTAACCTAACCTAACCTCAAACCTAACCTAATCTAACCTCAAACCTAACCTAACCTAACCTAACCTCAAACCTAACCTAACCTAACCTAACCTCAAACCTAACCTAACCTAACCTCAAACCTAACCTAACCTAACCTCAAACCTAACCTAACCTAACCTTAAACCTAACCTAACCTAACCTAACCTCACCTAACTTCAAACCTAGCCTAACCTAACCTAACCTCAAACCTAACCTAACCTAACCTCAAACCTAACCTAACCTAACCTAACCTTAATCCTAACCTAACCTAACCTAACCTCAAACCTAACCTAACCTCAAACCTAACCTAACCTAACCTAACCTCAAACCTAACCTAACCTAACCTCAAACCTAACCTAATCTAACCTCAAACCTAACCTAACCTAACCTAACCTCAAACCTAACCTAACCTAACCTAACCTCAAACCTAACCTAACCTAACCTAACCTCAAACCTAACCTAACCTAACCTACCCTCAAACCTAACCTAACCTCAAACCTACCCTAACCTAACCTAACCTCAAACCTAACCTAACCTAATCTAACCTCAAACCTAACCTAACCTAACCTAACCTCAAACCTAACCTAACCTAACCCAACCTCAAACCTAACCTAACCAAACCTAACCTCAAACCTAACCTAACCTAACCTCACACCAAACCTAACCTAACCTAACCTCAAACCTAACCTAACCTAACCTCAAACCTAACCTAACCTAACCTAACCTCAAACTTATCCTAACCTAACCTAACCTCAAACCTAACCTAACCTAACTTTTAAACCTAACCTAACCTAACCTCAAACCTAACCTAACCTAACCTCAAACCTAACCTAACCTAATCTAACCTCAAACCTAACCTAACCTAACCTAACCTCAAACCTAACCAAACCTAACCTAACCTAACCTCAAACCTAACCTAACCTAACCTCAAACCTAACCTAACCTAACCTAACCTCAACCCAAACCTCAATCCAAACCTCAACCTCAACCTCATCTCCAACCTCAGCCCCGACCTTAACCTTAACCTATATCTCAACCTCAATCTCAATCCCAACCTCAACCCAAACCTCAATATTAACCTTAACTTCAACCTCAACCTCAGCCCTAACCTCAACCCAAACTTCAATCCATACCTCAGCCTAAACTCCAACCTCTACCTCAGCCCCAATATCAACCTCAACCTCTATCCCAACCTTAACCAAAACTTCAACCTCAACTCAATCCTCAACCTCAATCCAAATCTCAACATCTACCTCAACCATTATTACAATCTCAACCTCAATCCCAACCTCAACCCAAACCTCAACCTCAACCTCTATCCCAACCTCAACCACAATTCCAAGCTCTAACCAAACCTTAATCCAAGCCTCAACCTTAGCCCAAACCTCAACCCAAATCTCAAACCAAACCTCAACCTCAACCTCAGCCCAAACCTCAACCCAAACCTCAATCCAAACCTCAACCTCAACTCTAACATAAACCTCAGCCCCAACCTCAACATCAATCTCAATTCCACCCTCAACCTATACCTCAACCTCATCTCCAACCTCAAATCAAACCTCAATCCAAACCTCAACCTCAACTCCAATCTCAACCTCAGCCCCAACCTCAACCTCTATCCTAACCTCTACTCCTACCTCAACCTCAACCTTAATATATATATAATGTTTAATAATTAATTATTAATAATGCTGGCCTCTGATTGGCCGATAAAATGCTGGCCTCTGATTGGCTGATGAAATGCTGGCCTCTGATTGGCCAATGAAATGCTGGCCTCTGATTGGCCGATGAAATGCTGGCCTCTGATTGGCCGATGAAATGCTGTCCCCTAATTGGCCGATGAAATGCTGGCCTCTGATTGGCCGAAGAAATGCTGGCCTCTGATTGGCCGAAGAATTGCTGGCCTCTGATTGGCCGATGAAATGCTGGCCTCTGATTGGCCGATGAAATGCTGACCTCTGATTGGCCGATAAAATGCTGGCCTCTGATTGGCTAATGAAATGCTGACCTCTGATTGGCCGATGAAATGCTGGCCTCTGATTGGCCAATCAAATGCTGGTCTCTGATTGGTCGATGAAATGCTGGCATCTGATTGGCCGTTGAAATGCTGGCCACTGATTGGCCGATGGAATGCTGGCCTCTGATTGGCCGATGAAATGCTGGCCTCTGATTGGTCGATGGAATGTTGGTCTCTGATTGGATGATGGAATGCTGGCCTTCGATTGGCCGATGGGATGCTGGCCTCTGATTGGCCGATGGGATGCTGGCCTCTGATTGGCCGATGAAATGCTTGCCTCTGATTGGCCGATGAAATGCTGGCCTCTAATTGGCCAATGAAATGCTGGCCTCTGATTGGCCATTGAAAGGCTGGCCTCTGATTGGCCGTTGAAATGCTGGCCTCTGATTGGCCGAGGAAATGCTGGCCTCTTATTGGCCGAGGAAATGCTGGCCTCTGATTGGCTGATGGAATGCTGGCCTCTGATTGGCCAATGAAATGCTGGCCTCTGATTGGTCAATGGAATGTTGGTCTCTGATTGGCCGATGGAATGCTGGCCTCTGATTGGCCGATGGGATGCTGGCATCTGATTGGCCGATGAAATGCTGGCCACTGATTGGCTGATGAAATGCTGGCCTCTGATTGGTCGATGAAATGCTGGCCTCTGATTGGCCGATGAAATGCTGGCCTCTGATTGGCCGATGAAATGCTGGCCTCTGATTGGCCGATAGAATGCTGGCCTCTGATTGGCCGATGAAATGCTGGCCTCTGATTGGTCGATGGAATGTTGGCCTCTGATTAGCTGATGGAATGCTGGCCTCTGATTGGCCGATGAAATGCTGGCCTCTGATTGGCCGATGAATGCTTGCCTCTGATTGGCTGATGAAATTCTGGCCTCTGATTGGCCGAGGAAATGCTGGCCTCTGATTGGCCGAGGAAATGCTGGCCCTGATTGGCCGAGGAAATGCTGGCCTCTGATTGGCCTATGAAATGCTGTCCTCTGATTGGCTGTTGAAATGCTGGCCTCTGATTGGCCGATGAAATGCTGGCTTCTGATTGGCCGATGGAATGCTGGCCGCTGATTGGCCGATGATATGCGAGCCCCTGATTGGCCGATGATATGCTGGCCCCTGATTGGCTGATGAAATGCTGGCCTCTGATTGGTAGATGAAATGCTGGCCTCTGATTGGCCAAGGAATTGCTGGCCTCTGATTGGCCAATGAAATGCTGGCCTCTGATTGGCCAATGGATTAAATGCTGGCCTCTGATTGGCCGATGAAATGCTGGCCTCTGATTGGCTGATGAAATGGTGGCCTCTGATTGGCCGATGAAATGCTGGCCTCTGATTGGCCAATGAAATGGTAGCCTCTGATTGGCCGATGAAATGCTGGCCTCTGATTGGCCAGTGAAATGCTGGCCTCTGATTTGCCAATGAAATGCTGGCCGCTGATTAACCGATGAAATGCTGGCCTCTGATTGGCCGATGAAATGCTGGCCTCTGATTGGCCGATGAAATGCTGGCCTCTGATTGGCCGATGAAATGCTGGCCTGTGATTGGCTTATGAAATGCTGGCCTCTGATTGGCCGAGGAAATGCTGGCCTCTGATTGGCCGAGGAAATGCTAGCCTCTGATTGGCCGAGGAAATGCTGGCCTCTGATTGGCCTATGAAATGCTGGCCTCTGATTGGCCGAGGAAATGCTGGCCTCTGATTGGCCGAGGAAATGCTGGCCTCTGATTGGCCGAGGAAATGCTGGCCTCTGATTGGCCGAGGAAATGCTGGCCTCTGATTGGCCGAGGAAATGCTGGCCTCTGATTGGCCGAGGAAATGCTGGCCTCTGATTGGCCGAGGAAATGCTGGCCTCTGATTGGCCAATGAAATGCTGGCCTCTGATTGGCCGATGAAATGCTGGCCTCTGATTGCAATTACCAAATTAAACGGGCTAAGAACCTCTGTTAGTATTGTCAAAATCTATCAAACGTGGCTATAAAACGCTGGCAACACACCAATTATAAAATTAAATGGGCTCTTTAAGAACCTTTGGTAGTATTAAATTATTTACAAATAATTGATTATTTACTAATAGGCTATACAAAACTGCTTCTCTGGGCAAATCCACTTTGGTGCTGTTGAAAACACAGACTACATGGAGAGTGAGACAACCACAACCAACCTGTGGTGTTGGTGGTGATAATCTCACTCTGTGTTTTCAACAGCACCAAAGTGGAGTTGCCCAGAGAAGCAGCTAAAAACGGTTTGTTTACATTATTTTTTTCGTTATAACTTTATATATATGTCTATTTATAATTATGTAGGTTGAGTAATGTAATTACTAATATCTGCTGATAATAATAATAACATAACATAAGTATAAATAACTGTTATAACATATTAATACATTGGTTAATTAATAGCCAATGTTTACTGTGTGTATTGAACTGTGTTATAGTTAATTTATAGCTTAATATTATTAACAAATGATTACCTTATAACTCTATAACATTATATAATGATATATAATTATGAGGAATATTAATATATATATCAAAGATAGAATACCACAATTACTAAAGCCGAAACAATCCATATTTTACAGTTTTTTTATAAAAAATAAATATTGGTATTATCTGTGCCGGCGAACTACTGGTTAGGTTAGGTTGTGTTAGGTAGGGTTCGGTTACCTTTATCAATGCTCAGTGGAATTATCTCCTGGAAATGTATTCTCTGCTAGATATTTCAATTTTAAGATACGACATTTCTGTAGTGGAGGGACGAACTGAGGTTGGGCGGACAGTGTTACCAGATATCCTTGGAAAAATTACGGAAGATCCAACAGGCAGTTGTGTACAATACGCTTGACCCACCCAATCGGGATACTTTTAGCTCCTATTCACGAGATCTATTTAATTTTTAAAGATCCCGAAGGATATTAAGTTAGGTCCCGAAGATAGCCACAGTTTAGGTTAGGTTAGGTTAGGTTAAGAGAGAGAGAGAGAGAAGCATCTTTGTATGTGAGAGAGAGAGAGAGAGAGAGAGTGAATTGATAGGCTTTGAAAGGGAATTGTTAGGCTTTGAAAGGGATTTGTTAGGCTTTGAAAGGGAATTGTTAGGCTTTGAAAGGGCATTGTTAGGCTTTGAAAGGGAATTGTTAGGCTTTGAAAGGGAATTGTTAGACTTAAAAAGGGCATTGTTAGGCTTTAAAAAGGAATTGTTAGGCTTAAAAGGGTATTGTTAGGCTTTGAAAGGGAATTGTTAGGCTTTGAAAGGGCATTGTTAGGTTTTGAAAGGGAATTGTTAGGCTTTGAAAGGGAATTGTTAGGCTTTGAAAGGGATTTGTTAGGCTTTGAAAGGGATTTGTTGGGCTTTGAAAGGGATTTGTTAGGCTTTGAAAGGGAATTGTTAGGCTTTGAAAGGGAATTGTTAGGCATTGAAAGGGAATTGTTAGGCTTTGAAAGGGAATTGTTAGGCTTTGAAAGGGAATTGTTAGACTTAAAAAGGGCATTGTTAGGCTTTAAAAGGGAATTGTCAGGCTTAAAAGGGTATTGTTAGGCATAAAAGGAAATTGTTAGGATTTAAAAGGGAATTGTTAGACTCTACAAGGGAATTGTTAGACTCTACAAGGGAATTGTTAGACTCTACAAGGGAATTGTTAGACTCTACAAGGGAATTGTTAGACTCTACAAGGGAATTGTTAAACTCTGAAAGGGAATTGTTAGGCTCTGAAAGGGAATTGTTAGGCTCTGAAAGGGAATTGTTAGGCTTTGAAAGGGATTTGTTAGGCTTTGAAAGGGATTTGTTAGGCTTTGAAAAGGAATTGTTAGTCTTTGAAAAGGAATTGTTAGGCTTTGAAAGGGAATTGTTAGACTTTAAAAGGGAATTGTTAGGCTTTGAAAGGGAATTGTTAGGCTTTGAAAGGGATTTGTTAGGCTTTGAAAGGGATTTGTTAGGCTTTGAAAGGGATTTGTTATGCTTTGAAAGGGAATTGTTAGGCTTTGAAAGGGATTTGTTAGGCTTTGAAAGGGAATTGTTAGGCTTTGAAAGGGAATTGTTAGGCTTTGAAAGGGATTTGTTAGGCTTTGAAAGGGATTTGTTAGGCTTTGAAAGGGATTAGTTAGGCCTTACAAGGGAACTGTTAGATCTTAAAAGGGAATGATAATGAGCGCGATAGAAATGATAGTGGCGACGATAGAAATGATAGTGGCGACGATAAAAATAATAGTGGCGACGATAGAAATGATAGTGGCGACGATAGAAATGATAGTGGCGACGATAGAAATGATAGTGGCGACGATAGAAATGATAGTGGCGACGATAGAAATGATAGTGGATACGATAGAAATTATAATGACGACTGGAAGGTGTGCCTGGGGCAGGGAAGGAACGGAAAGGTGTGCCTGGGGCAGGGAAGGACCGGTAAGGTGTGCCTGGGGCAGGGAAGGACCGGTAAGGTGTGCCTGGGGCAGGGAAGGACCGGTAAGGTGTGCCTGGGGCAGGGAAGGACCGGTAAGGTGTGCCTGGGGCAGGGTAGGACCCGGAAGGTGTGCCTGGGGCAGGGTAGGACCGGGAAGGTGTGCCTTGGGCAGGTAAGGACCGGAAAGGTGTGCCTGGGGCAGGGAAGGACCGGTAAGGTGTGCCTAGGGCAGGGAAGGACCGGGAAGGTGTGCCTGGGGCAGGGTAGGACCGGGAAGGTGTGCCTTGGGCAGGTAATGACCGGAAAGGTGTGCCTGGGGCAGGGAAGGAACGGAAAGGTGTGCCTTGCTCTGTTACAAGGAAATTTGAACTAGGATTTTGTGTGTTGTTTCCCTTCTCAGCTCTCCTCATGCCCTCTTCCCACAGTTATATCTGATAAGTTTTAGTAGATGTTCATTTCATTGTTTATGGGTAAACAGAGCCCAAGCATCCTCCCCCTTATTGGGCCTCAGTACTGGAGTGAAGCCTGTGTTCCTTCCAGTACACCTTAGGACTATATTCCATGATGCCCCTCCCCCCCCCACTACATACACACATACAGCCCTGGCCAGGTTTTTCACAGCACAGTTTTTAAAATATTTTAGAAGTGTTCATTTGCTGATTAAAAAATAAATAAATAATTAGACTGAGTCACCAGGGTGTGAAGGAGGCTACATTGTCCTCCAATTGTCTACACTTACAGCACACACACATCTCAACACCTGTTTTTCAGTTTCATACAAATCACAGCACATTCCAGAAATTATATAATAAAATAACCCTCCCCTTATAATATTTAAAATGTCTGTGTTTGAATTTTCAAACCAAGGTATGGTACTGTACTGTACTGTACTGTACTGGATATTTGAGGCCTATTTCTGAGGTGTAGAAATTTTTTTTTTATGTTTTTCTATTAATTAATAGCCCCTTTTGAAGTTGTTGAAGTTCTTTCTGGCCTTACATTTAACTGGACCTGGAGGTGATAATATGGCAAGATGTTTTTCTAGCCCCTATAAGTATGGGAAGGTGTGCCTGGGGCAGGGAAGGTGTGCCTGGGGCAGAGAAGGACCGGGAAGGTGTGCCTGGGGCAGGGAAGGACAGGGAAGGTGTGCCTTGGGCAGGGAAGAACCAGGTAGGTGTGCCTGGGGCAGGGAAAGTGTGCCTGGGGCAGAGAAGGACAGGGAAGGTGTGCCTGGGGCAGGGAAGGACAGGGAAGGTGTGCCTGGGGCAGGGAAGGACAGGGAAGGTGTGCCTGGGGCAGGGAAGGACAGGGAAGGTGTGCCTGGGGCAGGGAAGGACAGGGAAGGTGTGCCTGGGGCAGGGAAGGTGTACCTGGGGAGGAGAAAGTGTGCCTGGGGCAGGGAAGGACCGGGAAGGTGTGCCTGGGACAGGGAAGGAGTGCCTGGGGCAGGGAAGGGCAGGGTAGGTGTGCCTGGGACAGGGAAGGAGTGCCTGGGGCAGGGAAGGACAGGGAAGGTGTGCCTGGGTGGCCTTCACGTCACACTTGACTCCACAGTCAGGTGTACCAACATTACATCGCACTGTTAAAAGGATGGTAACGAAACTTTTTTTGCCAACTGTACATTACACACCCTTAAACCCAGCCAATAATGAGGGTTTACTGTACACAAATTCATTACAAACACTACATTATTATTATTATTATTTATTTCTGTGTGTGTGAGTGTGTATTTCTCTGTATCCATATATGTGTATGTTTTTCACACACACACACACACACACATTCTCTCTCTCTACTGGACATAACCATTGTAATATGCATATGTGTGTATATATTTGTTTGTGTATGATCGCGCAGTGTTACCACATCTGGTTAGGTCCCGGGAATATGTCCCGGTTACTTTATGATAGTTTACATCGGTTATATCCCGGTAGTCTGCCCAGGTTAGGTCCCGGTAGTTTGCTGTGGTCCAGGTTAGGTTAGGTTAGCTTAAATTTCCAAATTATGTTTGTAAAACGAGGCATCTCCGAGAGAAACACCATAGAAGAAAATAGTCTTAGAATGGTCTAAATAAGTGGGTAATGAAGGTAGAAAAACCATACATGATAACGGCAGTTCTTTCAATATTTACCGTATTTTACCACGGTTAGTTCCCGGTAGTTTGCCCAGGTTAGGTCCCGGTAGTTTACTGCAGTTTAGGTTAGGTCATACTAATTTCAAAATGCTATATTTGAATATGACCTAACTTGGAAATGGGGCATTTCTGAAGAAAAGTGTTTTAGAATTGTATTAGAAAATGGCAATAGAATAGATAATTACCAATTGTTTTTTATTACTCATTATTTCCCGGTAGTTTGCCCGGGTTAGGTCCCGGTAGTTTGCCCGGGTTAGGTCCCGGTAGTTTGCCCAGGGTTAGGTCCCGGTAGTTTGCCCGGGTTAGGTTCCGGTAATTTGCCCGGGTTAGGTCTCGGTAGTCTGATGCGGTCTAGGTTAAGTTAGGTAAAGTCAGGCTAATTTCAAAATGCCCCATTTGAATATGCCCTATCTTTGAAATGGGGCATTTGCATAGGAAATGCTATAGAAGAAAATAGTCTTAGAATGGTCTAAATAAGTGGGTAATTAAGGTAGAAAAGCCGTACACAATAACGGTAATAATTTCAATATTTACCAAAAAAGTTTCCTAGAATTGTCCTAAATATGATCTATTAGAGTTGGATAATATTAACTGTGAGGAATTGTATATTGAATAATCAGGTTTTGGAATGGTTCAAAATATAACGTATTCAGATGGTGATTATCTATTAGAGTTGGTAAAATGTAACCGGGAGGATTATTATATTGAATAACCATGTTTGGGAATTAAATATATTTCGGTAAATAAAACACATCCGGGAGTAAACGGGTGTAAATAGGCACTGGATAATGACGTCATGGTTGGTTGGGCGGATGACGTCATAGTTTTCAGCCTATCACACGTATGGATTCATCACATCTCGCTTTCATCAGTTGTTTATCATGATGCACATATTCTAAAGCCGTGTTTCAACCCCACTCTTTCCCTGATTTACTTCATGCCCTCAATGCCATCTATCAGGGTCAATATTGTTGGGGGAAATGAAGGAAATTAATATCAGATAAACAGTGAAAACATAAAAACAATTTTATTACTAAAGGGAATTGTTAAATAGATCACTCCCATTAGTAAAGGGTTTACTGGTTAGGTTAGGTTAATATTAAATTAAATTAGGTTAGGTTAATATTAAATTAAATTAAGTTAGGTTAATATTAAATTAGGTT
Source organism: Petrolisthes cinctipes (assembly GCA_033782935.1). Classification (NCBI taxonomy): domain Eukaryota; kingdom Metazoa; phylum Arthropoda; class Malacostraca; order Decapoda; family Porcellanidae; genus Petrolisthes; species Petrolisthes cinctipes. The sequence continues at coordinate 12,926 of JAWQEG010002393.1, read as the reverse complement.
AGGTTAATATTAAATTAAATTAGGTTAGGTTAATATTAAATTAGGTTAGGTTAAGGTATCCATCTTTGAACAATGTTAGCAACCTTACATTTAATGATAAATATTATTTGGTGCTGGTTCTATGAACTCAGGGTGAGACGGTAACCTCATACTATCAGTTGTGAGTTCCATCAAAAATACTTATATTAAAGAAAAGGAAAACTTTGAATGGAACTCACCACTGAGCGTTGACGGTAACTGCCTCAGCCAGAATTGTCACCAACTGTTCTTACCTATTTGTTCTTACCTATTTGTTCTTACCTATTTGTATCTTTACAGGATTGAGTCAAGCTCGTAATGTCCCGTATTTTAAAACACAATTATCATATGTTTTTTAAAGTTATGTATGTTTTTGACATACTTTGATCTGTATGAAACTTTGATGAACAGGTAATGAGATTTCTGTCTGTTTCTGAGTGAACAAAGTTGCAGCACAATGCATGAAGGGGGAACGCTATAATAAAATTTGTCTTCATATAGGAATTATTATAGAAATGGTCATAAGCAGCTTAAATAACTAATTAGAGGAAATTCAGGAAGGGAATGTGGAGGCAGATATGGAGATGAAAAAACAGCTTGCCATATTATCACCTCCAGGTCCAGTTACATGTAAGGCCAGAAAAAACTTCAACAACTTCCAAAGAGGCTATTAATTAATAGAAAAACATGAAAAAAAAATTCTACACCTCAGAAATAGGCCTCAAGTATCCAGTACAGTACAGTACAGTACCATACCTTGCTTTGAAAATTCAAACACAGACGTTGGTGACTCAGTCTAATGGAAATTTTAAAATGATGACTCTGGCTACACCACCTCTCCCTATTCTGTAGTCAAGTAATAGATATACTGTATAGCGTTAATATTCACACAAAAACATATTTTAAGGACTCTATGAGAAGTCTGTTATTTTTTCCTAGAGTCCTTAAAATATGTTTTTGTGTGAATATTAATGCTATACAGTATATCTATTACTTGACTACAGAATAGGGAGAGGTGGTGTAGCCAGAGTCATCATTTTAAAATTTCCATTAGACTGAGTCACTAACGTCTGTGTTTGAATTTTCAAAGCAAGGTATGGTACTGTACTGTACTGTACTGTACTGGATATTTAAGGCCTATTTCTGAGGTGTAGAAATATCTTTTTCATGTTTTTGTATTAATTAAGAGGGTGCGGGAATAGGGGGACAGGCTTGGAGGGGGGTTTAGGGGGGTGCAGGAATTTTTGGGGAGTGTGGGAGTCTGGGACAGGCTTGGGGGGGGGGGGGTTAGGGTGGTGCGGGAGTAGGGGACAGGCTTTCTATCCACCCCAAGCCTGTCCCCCTATTCCCGCACCCCCCAAACCCCTCCTAAGCCTGTCCCCCTATTCCCGCTCCTGAGAAGGAAAGAGACAAGGGGATTATTAATAATAATTGTTATGTTATGCCTCAACCATTGTATAAACATAGAAACTTCAGAAGGCTCAAATGAAAGTGGTCATGTGGGCAGTCTCCATTGTAATCTGGCACGGTTCCAATAATGCTACATAGATGTGTTTACATACCAAGTCTTGTAAAAGAAGTTAAATACATATGCTACCCATTGGTTTTCTAAATAATATTATTTCTATAAATTATATGTTAAACAATAATATCACAATAATGTCCTTAGGCAAAGTACTGTACAGTATATTCCAGAAAATTAACTTCAAAGAGTGAATAATGGAAACATTTTGTAAGATGGGTATACTGTACTTAAGATTTGTAAGTACAGTACAGTAGAGTAGTATTGAAGTGTACATTACTGTACTATCAGTAAATTACCATATCCACATACCAGATTACCACTCATTCTTATCATTTTGATAATGATAAGTTCTCTAAATAATATTATATATTATTTTCAGTCAGGTTTTAGAGGTAATTACTTACCCTAAACTTACCCCTAACCTTTTACTTGGCAACATTTTTCCATTAATTTCCTAAACCTTGATTTAGTTTAAGAAACTCTGTGAGACATTTATCATAATCTTTATTTAATTATTACATTCACCAGAGAATATTGAGAATTTGGTGTGGTAGTATTTCCTGACCCAACTACTGTTAGCTTACTTGTTTTGGTTGGTGAAAGTCAGACTAGGATATGATAAGTTTCCCCTTATAGCCTATATGTTAACCTTGAAAGATCACAATAACAAAGTATAGTTTTCATTATTCTTACCTGTAATGAAATGTTGGTCAGGATCAGAAGTAATTTCTCATTTTTTTAACCATTATCCCTGCCTATGGATGTGTGAAAAGGGATCGTAGTGATATTATAATATTCCACACGTGAGGTGAGAACTTTATAACAATATATATTTGAGAAGGATGTGAAATAAAAGAGACTAAAATGCAGCGTCCACCTGTGTCACACATCCCATTGCAAAAAATGTGACAATATTGGCTTGGATTGACTGTTTATCATAAATGTTGCTTGCTGAGATAGTGGGATGTCCAGCACTGCAACACACCTGTGGATTCTCAATAAAGTGGAGTGACGAGTGCAGGGACTGATGGAGAACAACAGCTGCCCTCCTCCCTCACAGGATATACCTGCCCTGGACACATTGGAGCACCACCAGGATGTTGCTGCTCTGGTGGTCTTCCACAAGACACAGGTACAAGAGGTACAGCACCTGGCAGGATTTAGGCTCCCCCCGTGTGAGGCTGTGAGAGACACGAGAATGGTGTTCTCCAGCCACAAGCATATCAGGGTGCTGAGGTCACACACCAGCCAGCACCAGAGGGTGGCAAGTCTAATGGTTCCCACTCAATTTTTCCCGCAGAGAGAACATATTGAGCCAATACAGAGCTACACACACTCAGCACTCACTCAGCTGGACCCTGGTCCAGCACTATCAGCCATAGTTGTACTGTATATATTCATTCCAAACTATGTTTACTGTTATTGTTGATGTTCTCCCGGGACAGAATGGCCTCCTGCCCCACAGACCCCTGGTACACTCTGGTCTCAGTGAAAAAAACAAATTAAAATAAAGGAGGGGCTGGCCCTATATGCCTGGGCTACTGAAGCACATCCCAGGGAAATGGGACCACAGCTTACTGGACCAGGGAGTCTGTATGTCCCTATATGTCTGTATGTCCCTATATGTCTGTATGTCCCTATATGCCTGGGCTACCGAAGCACATCCCAGGGAAATGGGACCACAGCTTACTGGACCAGGGAGTCTGTATGTCCCTATATGTCTGTATGTCCCTATATGCCTGGGCTACCGAAGCACATCCCAGGGAAATGGGACCACAGCTTACTGGACCAGGGAGTCTGTATGTCCCTATATGTCCGTATGTCCCTATATGCCTGGGCTACCAAAGCACATCCCAGGGAAATGGGACCACAGCTTACTGGACCAGGGAGTCTGTATGTCCCTATATGTCCGTATGTCCCTATATGCCTGGGCTACCAAAGCACATCCCAGGGAAATGGGACCACAGCTTACTGGACCAGGGAGTCTGGGGGCCTCATTGGTGGGAAGGTCTTTGATCCCACAGCCAGTGGTGTGGGCCCAAGTCCACGTTACAAGAGCTACAAGTGGGGCCGCACCTTCCATGAGACCAGCCCTGAAGGGACCATAAGGGGGAGGGAGTTTACACTGCTGCATGCAAAGGGAAATGCACCCCCTGTGTGCTGGCGGTCCACACACCAGTGAAAAAACCTCACATGGATTAATTTTAATCCATGTGGGCAGATCTCATCAAATCCACTAGAAAGTTACCAGATCCTACAACAATCTTTATTCTAGCCCTGTGGAGGACTATGTTTACTGTTATATATCTTGCCATAACATACTTACTGTATACTTTATTTGATTTTACTAAAAAATGCTATATATAAATGTCATTTCATGTCATGTCATCTAACAAAAAATTTCATATCAGTTTGTTGTTGTTGAAGTGCCTCAAGGTGTCTGGTGAAGCAGCCCTGAGCTCCTGAGGAAGGCCATGGCCTCAACTGGGGTTTGCCACAGTGCTCTCAAAGAGTGTACAGTATGTTGTGTTATTGATCAATGTGATTGTGTGCATTGTAGTCTTAAATAATGTATTTAAGGGGTTGCGGGAATAAGAGGCCAGGCTTAGGGGGGTGCGGGGGTTTTTGGGGGGGTTGGCTGGGTTTTGGAGGGTGCGGGAGTTAGGGGACAGGCTGGGGGGAGGGGTTAGGGTGATGTGGGAGTAGGGGACAGGCTTTCTACCCCCCCCCCAAGCCTGTCTCCCTATTCCTGCACCCCCCCACAAAAACCCGCACCTCCCTAAACTCCCCCAAGCCTGGCTCCCTATTCCCGCACCCCCTTAAATTTGTGAAGAGAAGGCCTAGCTGGGATGTAGTCTCCACATATTATACCTCCATGTGAGGCAATGGGGGACATGCTGGGGGGGGGGGGGTTATGGGGGTGCAGGAATAGGGAACAGGCTTTCTACCCACCCCAAGTCTGTCCCCCTATTTCCTTACCTCCCAAACTCCCCCCCCCCGAACCCCCCAAAACACCCCACACACCCCTAAATATCCCCCAAGCCTGTCCCCCTACTCCCGCACCCCAAAAAAAAACCCGCGACACCCCCCAAAACTCCCCGCACCCCCCAAAACCCCCCCAAAACCCTAGTAGCTCCTTGATCGTTCCTTTACCATTTGTATACACTTATTATATCTTATTTCCAATAGTAGGCTTACTATTTGTTATATTTCCACAACAAATAACCTAATGGAAGTGTAAGGTACTTATATTCTATGGCAAATATACAAAACTAACCCGAGAAACACCAAAACTTGAGTAAATTAGGAACAATTTCAGTTTTTACACGAGTCGCGGCCTCTGACTTGGCAACACTGATTTCACGACACGGCAATAATGACGTCACTATCCATGATGGCCGCCGTTGAGATGATGAATGTAAAAAGTAATTATAATAACAATAATAACAGCAATAAGAGTATTATAACAAGAGAAATATATATAAATCAATACGAAGAAATATATAGAACCCAATAATTAGATAAATAAATAAATAAATTGTAATAATAATGATAATAATAATAGTTAACAATCGTAGTCCCTATCAGCATTGCTACTTTTGTCAGTGTTGTCATTTCTAAGGTAATTACTCTAAATTAGCCTAGTTTGGTGCTATTTAAGATAAAATTTCTCCTATCTAAAGTAATTTTTATGAAAATTCCTTCGTTATTTATTTCCTGGGTCGTTGTGAAAGAAAATTAATACTATTAAAATACTTTCAAAGTTAATACTATTATATAAACATGGAAATGTATACCGTTTGTCAAAGGTTTAATTTATGTTGAGGTAATTTGGTTCCATCTAAGGTATTTTCAACCCAATTTTTAAGGTATTTTACGAATTTCTTCCCTCTGTTGTTGGCGATCGAACCAATCTTCATTCCGGTGTTTCCTCCAAACCATCCAGTCTCTCCAATCCTCTAATCTCTCCATGTTGAGGTAATTTGGTTTCATTTAAGGTATTTTCAACCCAATTATTAAGGTATTTCATCGAATTTCTTCTCTCTGAGGCCTCCAAATTGCTCCAATCTTCTCACCAGTGTTTCCTCCAATCCTCTAATCTCTCCTCAAATGTCCCTAGTATTCCCTCTAAATCCTCCAATCCCTTCAATAACCAGTTTTGGTAAATATTGAATGAATTACCGTTATTGCGTACGTTTTTTCTACCTTCATTACCCACTTATTTAGACCATTCTAAGACTATTTTCTTCTATGGCATTTCCTCCGCAAATGCCCCATTTCCAAGATAGGGCATATTCAAATGGGGCATTTTGAAATTAGCCTGACCTTACCTGACCTGACCTAACCTAACCTAACCTAACCTAGACCGCATCAGACTACCGGGACCTAACCTGGGCAGACTACCGTGACCTAACCTGGGCAAACTACCGGGAAATAATCGTGATAAAGTACAATAAATGACGGGGGTAAAATACTGGGACCCAGCCGGATCTGGCAACACTGCTACAAAACGGTAATTCTTTCAATAAATACCCCAGTGTTCTCCAATCTCCAAGTGTATAAATTCTTCTCCCTCCAATCTTTCTTCTACTACTACTACTACTACTATCACTACTACCACTACTACTACCACCACCACTTCTACCCTACTACCACCACTATTACTATATGGGTAAATCATGGTATTGTTTGGTATTTATTTAGATTCTAGGCAATTGCAGTTTTGGGTATTTATTGAAAGAATTGCCATCTTGTAACAGTGTTGCCAGATCCGGCTAGGACCAAGTATTTTGCCCTAGTCATTTCGGTAAATTTACAGAAAACCTGGGTTCACTAATACGTAAATATTAGTATGTTTTACCACTAATTAGGGTAAATATTGAATGAATTACCGTTATTGGGTACAGTTTTTCTACCTTCATTACCCACTTATTTAGACCATTCTAAGACTATTTTCTTCTATGGCATTTTCTCCGCAAATGCCCCATTTCCAAGATAGGGCATATTCAAATGGGGCATTTTGATATTAGCCTGACCTTACCTGACCTGACCTAACCTAACCTAGACCGCATCAGACTACCGGGACCTAACCTGGGCAGACTACCGGGACCTAACCTGGGCAAACTACCGGGAAATAACCGTGGTAAAGTACAGAAAATGACCGGGCCAAAGTATTGGGACCTAGCCGGATCTGGCAACACTGCTACAAAACGGTAATTCTTTCAATAAATACCCTAATTAGTACCTTTCTAAGACACTTTTCATCTATGGTGTTTCTCTCGGAGATGCCCCGTTTTCATACCTCAATACAAACATGGGGGAGAGCCTGGGAATCCGGGGTTTTGGGTGGGGGAAAACACGCTATACACTATGGTTTTGCCTTTATAATACAGTTCCAACCTATGGAGTATTTATTGGATATGCCCCGTTATCGAAATATGCCCCGTTTTCATACCCCAATACAAACATGGGGGAGAGCCTGGGAATCTGGGGTTTTGGGTGGGGGAAAACACGCATAGCACTATGTTAATGCCATAATTATACACTTCCAACCGTAAATAAAATAGTTAATGATAAAAAAAAAATTCCAAGTGTTCGAGAACATTGCAATATAATACCAATACAGCCCAAGTAGCAGCGTTACCAACATGTGTACACAATGTATATGTAGGAATGACATATATATAATAATATGTGTATAAAAATGGACAAAATAAAGGGTAAAGAATGTTGAATAAACAATAAATAACATACCTTACAGAAATATGTGGATGGTGTGGGATTGTTGTGATCAGAGGAGATATCTGAGTCGTCTGAATCATGTGGTAATGGCGGACGAACACGGTTGGGGCGGATAGAGTTTTGCAGCCTCCAGAAGGAATTGATGAAACGCAAGATCTTCGTGTTGGTCTAGAAATATATATCTTGCAATATATTGTCTCAAATACTTGGCTTTGATTCCTGGTCGTTTAATATGTTCCTTAACGTCTCTCCACAATCTCTCTATGTTTTGTGTGTGTATTTCAGTATTAACCGGGTCGACAAAATTAATGCTGTGATTTACACACCAATGTCGATAGCCCTCGTCCTCGAGAGAATTGTATGCACGCCAAGAATCAGAGCAAATGGTAGTGCCAGGCAATATAAAAAGTTTTATTAGTGGAATAAGAGTTTCTTTATTCCGTGGAAGTGGTTGAGTCGCATCGTCTAAGAGCGGGATAATAAATTTTTTCTTGGAGACTCTTTCAATTCCTCCAAACACCTACACTTGAGACAAAACACGACCGACGTTGTGTTTCCGTCTGACAACAAGGGTTTCATCAATCTCAACTGTTATATGAGGACCACCTATAGGGGGTTGAGATGTTAGCCATTTCTCGCACACTTCACTACAGAAACTTCTCCAATCGACAGAAGTTTTGCTGTTTATGCTCAAGTTTTTGATAGTCTGGATGTGTGAAAAACTCTTATCACAAAATACGTTAATAAAACACAGCACTTTCCAGGGTTCGATGTGTGAATGGTCTAAAAATGAGCCTTTAAATGACGACACAGAAAATCCACAACGTCTTCTTCTCTTTGTCTTTGCTATTAGAGTTGTGTGATAACGAAAAAGGTTATCATGTGTTAAACAACAATTGTTACCGCAATTAGGACACTTGAGATCAGTTGGTAAGACACCGTGATTTTGAAATAAAGTTATACTGGTCTCGTTATTTCTAAAATGGCTTGCTATAATTTTGTAGAATAGAGGACGACAACCGGCACACAAGTGTTCCATAGTGAGCAACTGAAAGAGAAAGACCCACGCTCTAACGTCCTATTTATAGGGGATAATCACGTGACCCAGTTTTCCATACAGCAGCATTACAAACTCAAAAATAAATGGAAAAGCAGCCAAAAAAGTAAAATGATAGCCACACCGTACCTATCCCACCCAAACATAACCTAACAATATTTCACCCTACACTAAATAACCAATTAAAGCCCAAAATAAAGTAACATAACAAAACAAAAGTAAAAATATAGATACATAATATAAATACTCTTAGAATGAAAACACGTGTTCATGTGCACAAAAGTAGCCCAAATGGCTATAAAAATTAGTAGATGGTAATGCACATATTAATATTTAGAGTAGCCAGCAGAGGGCCAAAATTTCCAAGGCTATAAGCAGTGGTACTAACTCAAAATAACAAAGAGAAGCACCCAATACTATGAAAAGAAGTAGAATTATAGCCAAATCCTACCGACCCCTACATATCCTTACTAAACAAAACCTAACCTAACCTAACCTAACCCAAACAAACCAAAGCAAAGCATAACAAACCTAACCAAAAATAAGGAAAGATAATAAAAAGTAACATAATGAAATTACCCAGTGAATAATAACACGTGTTCAGGTGCACATTTGTAGCCCAAATGGCTATGAAAATGAGGAATTGGTAATGTACATAATAAGTGGATGGCTATCGGCATCGAATAAAATCCCACAATTGCCAGATCTCCAATAAAATGTTAAATCAAATGGTTATTTTGGGAATTAGTGTTACCTAACCTGACCTGACCTAACCTAGACCACAACAGACTACCGGGACCTAACCTGGGCAAACTATCGGGACCTAACCTGGGCATAAAACCGTTGTACAATTAATAAAGTGACCGAGTAAATATCCCGGGATGTAGATGGATGTGGTAACACTGCACTTCCATTACCAATAATTTACAGAGTAACCACAAGATGGCAACACAGTGATATCAAGGAATTAATGACAGGAGTAGACACTAGATGGCAACAATGTAACATCCTGGATATGGAAATTTCCATAAAAAGAGTAGGACGCTCATAGACAATATTGCCAATACAAAATATAATAGGGCAAATATAGCCAAACCAGCCAAAAGTAGCGTGAATATTGTAACATTTACAACTATGAAAAGACTATAATTGTAGTGAAAACATATCAAACGTAAACACAAGAGAACCAATCTCCCCACCTGAAACTAGCTTCATCCAACGCACCCCCAATATTGCATGCGTCTTGAATAACGTGGAATATAACGAAAAGCAACGAAAATAACGGTAGGAAGTCAATTATATAGGCAGAACCACAGTGAAATGCGTGTTTTCCCCCACCCAAAACCCCGGATTCCCAGGCTCTCCCCCATGTTTGTATTGGGGTATGAAAACGGGGCATATCTCGAAAACGGGGCATCTCCGAGAGATACACCATTGATGAAAAGTGTCTTAGAATGGTCCTAATTAGTGGTAAAACATACTAATATTTACGTACTAGTGAACCCAGGTTTTCTGTAAAAATACCGTCATTTCCTGTACTTTACCACGGTTATTTCCCGGTAGTTTGCCCAGGTTAGGTCCCGGTAGTTTGCCGCAGTCTAGGTTAGGTTAGGTTAGGTCAGGTTAGGTCCGGTAGCTTGCCGAAGTCTAGGTTAGGTCAGGTAAGGTCAGGCTAATTTCAATATTAGCTAACTTGGAAATGGGGCATTTCCGAAGAAAAGTTGGTACGGTATTTATTGAAAAAATTACCGTTTTGTAGCAATGTTGCCAGATTTGGTTAGGTCCCAGTATTTTGCATTTCCTGTACTTTACCATGGTTATTTCCCGGTAGTTTGCCCAGGTTAGGTCCTGGTAGCTTGCCGCAGTCTAGGTTAGGTCATGCTAATTTCAAAATTTGAATATGCCCTATCTTGGAAATGCCATAGAATAAAATAGTCTTAGAATGGTTTAAATAAGTGGGTAATGAAGGTAGAAAAACCGTACGCAGTAATGGTAATTCTTTCAATATTTACCGTATTTTACCACGGTTAGTTCCCGGTATTTTGCCCGGGTTAGGTCCCGGTAGTTTACTGCAGTTTAGGTTAGGTTATGTTAAGTCATGTAAGGTCATACTAATTTCTAAATGCTATATTTGAATATGACCTAACTTGGAAATGTTAAGAAAAGTGGGTATTTATTGAAAGAATTACCGGGTATTTTTCCCTGGGTCATTTCCTGTACTTTATCACAGTTATTTCCCAGTAATTTGCCCAGGTTAGGTCCCAGTAGTCTGCTGTGGTCTAGGTTAGGCTAGGTAAGGTCAGGCTAATTTCAAAATGCCCCATTTGAATATGCCCTATCTTGGAAATGGGGCATTTGAGGAAGAAATACCATAAAAGAAAATAGTCTTAGAATTGTCTAAATAAGTGGGTAATGAAGGTAAGAAAACCGTACACAATAACGGTAATTCTTTCAATATTTACCGATATGGGGCATTTCTGAAGGAAAGTGTTTTAGAATGTTGTGAATTTGTGAATATAGAAGGTAAAAACATTGTAATAGAAAATAACAATAGAATAGATAATTACCGGTTGATTTTAGTACTCGTATTTCAATTTTTTATTTTTTTTTTAATTGGGTAAATTTTCCGAGCTGCACGTGTGAGATTTTCAGACAAAATATAGCTTTTCCAAGATTTTTTTAAGTGAATAATTCAATTTTTTTCATGTGATTAGTTTAATTTTAACATCCATTTATTGTGCAAATATCCTGTTTTAGCCATACATACCTAACCCAACCCAACCCAACCTAACTAACCAAACCTAACTAACCAAACCAAACCAAACCAAACCCAACCTAACCCAACTCAACCTAACCCAACCTAACCTAACCAAACCAATCCTAACCTAACCCGACCCAACCTAACCTAAGCTAACCCAACCAAACCAAGCCTAACCAAACCAATCCCAACCTAACCCAACCCAACCCGACCCGACCCGACCTAACCTAACCTAATCTGAACCATTGCAGACTATCGGGACCTAACCATAGCAGACTATACCCGGACCTAACCTGGACAGACTATACGGAGTTTCACATGGTAAGACCTATATCAAACTTAGAGAAATTTGACCATAATAACTTATATCACGGTGAAAATTACATATCTCATACCATAAAACACCCTAACTTATTATTATTATATATACCGTACCGTAAAACTCCCTACCTTGGGACAATTTTTACATGTGTTAGTGAATGATTATCATCATTATTATTATTATTGTCATCATTATTATCATTATTATTATCATCATTATTCTTATTACTATTATTATTACTATTATTATTACTATTATTATTACTATTATTACTATTATTATTATTACTATTATTATTATTATTATTACTATTATTATTATTACTATCATTATTATTACTATCATTATTACTATTACAATTACTACTACTATTATTATTATTATTATTATTATTACTATCATTATTATTACTATCATTATTATTATTATTATTACTATTACTATTACTATTACAATTACTACTACTATTATTATTATTATTATTATTATTATTATTATTATTATTATTATTATTATTATTATTATTATTACAGAATGGTGGACTGAAGCAGAGTATATCCACACCTGACCTAAGACACACACACACACAACAAGCAGCACCCAGTGAAAACAATACCCTCCAGTGTTGTATGTAGGTATGTATGTATGTGTGTGTATTTGCTCTCTTTCTCTCTGTATGTGTGTGTGTGTATATGTATGTATGGATGTGTATGTGTATATATGTGTGTGTATGTATGTATGTATATATGTGTGTTTGTAATAATAAATAATAATAATAATAATTAATGGTTTATTAATACAGTTTTAGAATATATACAAAACTGTTAACAAATTAATTGGGTATTGTTAGTATGTGTGTGTATGTATGTATGTGTATATTTTAGTGTGTATGTGTCTGTGTGTATATATTTTTAGTGTGTGTGTGTGTGTGTGTGTATGTAAATTGTGTACGTAAATAAACCGACAGCAGACAGACAGAGAGTGGGAGTTTCTGAGTCCCATACTATTATTATTACTACTATTATTATTATTATTATCATTACTACTATTATTATTATTATTATTATTATTATTATTATTACTACTATTATTATTATTATTACTATCATTATTATTATTATTACTATCATTATTATTATTATTATCATTATTATTATTATCATTATTATTATTACTATCATTATTATTATTATTATTACTATTATTATTATTATTACTATCATTATTATTATTATTACAGAATGGTGGACTGAAGCAGAGTATATCCACACCTGACCTAACACACACACACACATACAAGCAGCCAGTGAAAACATTACCCTCCAGTGTTGTAAGTAGGTATGTATGTGTGTATTTACTCACTCTCTCTCTCTCTCTGTAAATACGTGTTCTCTCTCTCTCTCTGTAAATACGTGTTCTCTCTCTCTCTCTGTAAATACGTGTTCTCTCTCTCTCTCTGTAAATACGTGTTCTCTCTCTCTCTCTGTAAATACGTGTTCTCTCT
>JAWQEG010002392.1:60000-72204 GCA_033782935.1 Petrolisthes cinctipes | reverse complement strand
ACATACAGACATATAGGGACATACAGACTCCCTGGTCCAGTAAGCTGTGGTCCCATTTCCCTGGGATGTGCTTCAGTAGCCCAGGCATATAGGGACATACACACATATAGGGACATACACACATATAGGGACATAATGGCATATAGGGACATACAGCTCCTCCTTTATTTTAATTTGTTTTTTCACTGTGACCAGAGTGTACCAGGGGTGTGTGGGGCAGGAGGCCATTCTGCCCCGGGAGAACATCAACAACAACAACAACAACCAGTCTCTTCTTAAGATTTTTGTGTGTCATCTTGTAAATGTTATGTATTCATTATTCTATACCATCCATGTACTGTATTATTTGTATTGTTTTTTTTTTTTTTTTTAATTTTATGGTTATAATGGTATCAGGGTTAAAAAAATTTATGTTTGTAGTCTTAGGCCTTTCAGCCGATTATCTACGGCAAAATTATTCTGTATATAGTAGCATCAGGTCTATCTATAAACTTCGGCTCAACAGACCTGTTTCCTCATATATTTAAATGTAAACATGTACTATACATACAATTGTAATATTGAGGCCAATAAAAATGTATCGTATCGTATCGTATCTCTCTCATACATACATACACACACACACACACACACACACAATTTCTCACACACATACATACACACACTCTCTCTCATACACACAAACACACACACACACACACACTCTCTCTCTCTCTCTCTCACACACACACACACACTCTCTCTCTCTCTCTCTCTCACACACACACACACACACTCACACACTCTCTCTCTCTCTCACACACATACACACACACACACTCTCTCTACATTACCTCTTCTAGCAAGTCTTGTATCAGCGTCAGAATCCACAAAGAGCTTCATGTGAAAGAGTCCTCGTATCTCTGGCTGGTAGAACATTAAGATGCCTTCAAACAAGACTACATCAGCTGGATAGATGGTAGTTGTACTTTCCAATCTGTTTAATAATAATAATAATAATAATCATAATAATAATAATAATAATAATAATAATAATAATATGGCAATAATAATAATAATAATAATAATAATAATAGTACCATGAGAACACACCTTATAATAATAATAATAATAATAATAATAATAATAATAATAATAGTAGTACCATGAGAACACACCTTATAATAATAATAATTATAATAATAGTACCATGAAAACACACCTTATAATAATAATAATAATAATAATAATAATAATAGTACCATGAAAACACACCTTGTAATAATAATAATATTAATATCAATAATAATAATAATAATAATAGTAGTACCATGAGAACACACCTTATAATAATAATAATAATAATAATAATAATAATAATAATAGTACCATACGACCATACCTTTTGCTATCACAATAACATTTTTAGAAACAATAATGTTATTATAACTGACATGTTATAATTTAATTAGGTATTTATACACTAGGACTGTATTAAATTAGAATATCTGTATTTCCTTATGTTATGTTATAATTCCATATTAAGGGGGTGCGGGAATAGGGGGACAGGTTTGGGGGGTTTTAGGGGGGTGCGGGAGTAGGGGGACAGGCTTGGGGGGGGGGGTTAGGGGGGTGCGGAAATAGGTTACAGGCTTTCTACCCACCCCAAGCCTGTCTCCCTATTCCCGCACCCCCCCCCCCTCAAGCCTGTCTCCCTATTCCCGCACCCCCCCCCCCCTCAAGCCTGTCCCCCTACTCCTGCACCCCCCCCCTCAAGCCTGTCCCCCTACTCCCGCACCCCCCCCCCCCTTCAAGCCTGTCCCCCTATTCCCACACCCCCCCCCAAGCCTGTCCCCCTACTCCCGCACCCCCCCCCCCTCAAGCCTGTCCCCCTACTCCTGCACACCCTTAACCAATATAATACTGTACATACCTTGCATTAGTTACATAGTCATAATTTGGTATTTTACATATCTTGCCATCAAGGATTTGATGAAGGGTTTTCAAAACAAGCTCATTGTCAAAGGCATCAGGATGGTCAAAGTTGAACACCCCCTGAAAAGGTACAAAAATATATATTGTAATTGGTTAACAAATAAATATGAATTCATGAAAAAAAACTCGTATAGATTTCGAACACCATATACTAAAAATAAGTTACAATTCATGAAAAAGAACTCGTATAGATTTTAAACACCATATACTGTACTAAAATAAGTTACATAATTAATCAAACATTATAGTACAGAGAACAAACTTAGACCACATCCCTTAGTACAGAGAAGAAACTTAGACCACATACCTACAATGTGTGTGTGTGTGTGTATTTGTGTCACTCCTTTACTAAACACAACACAACAATTACCAACAGTTACGGTACTACTCCAACATGTGAACCAGACCTCATTCACATACAGTCGTGGTCAATAGTAATCATCCACATATGGGTATCTCAAATAATTTACTGTCTAATGTTTTCACGTTCACATAATTATGATGTTATTGTTTTAAGTAGTGTGTAGCTGCTTGTATTAAATTAAAAGATGGTAGTTAATGTGTGTGTGTGTGTGTGTGTGTGTGTGTGTGTGTGTGTGTGTGTTATTGTTTTAAGTAGTGTGTAGCTGCTCGTATTAAATTAAAAGATGGTAGTTAACGTGTGTGTGTGTGTGTGTGTGTGTGTGTGTGTTATTGTTTTAAGTAGTGTGTAGCTGCTTGTATTAAATTAAAAGATGGTAGTTAATGTGGGGGTGTGTGTGTGTGTGTGTGTGTGTGTGTGTGTGTGTGTTATTGTTTTAAGTAGTGTGTAGCTGCTCGTATTAAATTAAAAGATGGTAGTTAACGTGTGTGTGTGTGTGTGTGTGTGTGTGTGTGTTATTGTTTTAAGTAGTGTGTAGCTGCTTGTATTAAATTAAAAGATGGTAGTTAATGTGTATGTGTGTGTGTATGTGTGTGTGTGTGTGTGTGTGTGTGTTATTGTTTTAAGTAGTGTGTAGCTGCTTGAATTAAATTAAAAGATGGTAGTTAATGTGTGTGTGTGTGTGTGTGTGTGTGTGTGTGTGTGTGTGTGTGTGTGTGTGTGTGTGTGTGTGTGTGTGTGTGTGTGTGTGTGTGTGTTATTGTTTTAAGTAGTGCATAGCTGCTTGTGATAAATTAAAAGATGGTAGTTAACATGTGTGAGTGTGTGTGTGTGTGTGTGTGTGTGTTATTGTTTTAAGTAGTGTGTAGCTGCTTGTGATAAATTAAAAGATGGTAGTTAACATGTGTGTGTGTGTGTGTGTGTGTGTTATTGTTTTAAGTAGTGTGTAGCTACTTGTATTAAATTAAAAGATGGTAGTTAACATGTGTGTGTGTGTGTGTGTGTTATTGTTTTAAGTAGTGTGTAGCTACTTGTATTAAATTAAAAGATGGTAGTTAACATGTGTGTGTGTGTGTGTTATTGTTTTAAGTAGTGTGTAGCTACTTGTAGTAAAGTAAAAGATGGTAGTTAACCTATTTATTGGAAAGTTTATCATCTAGGGAACAGAGGGAAGCTGTCAAACTCTTACGTGAGTTACCCCTATATGGATGATTATATTTGACACCGACTGTACATAATACTATACCTTATATTATTAACAGTACAGTATATTATAACCAACAACACATAAAGTTAACTACAGAACCAGTCAATTATATAAATTAGGAATGTTTACTAACTACAGAACCAGTCTAAGATATAAATTATTAATGTTTACTAACTACAGAACCAGTCTATGATATAAATTAGGAATGTTTACTAACTACAGAACCAGTCTAAGATATAAATTATTAATGTTTACTAACTACAGAACCAGTCTATGATATAAATTAGGAATGTTTACTAACTACAGAACCAGTCTAAGATATAAATTATTAATGTTTACTAACTACAGAACCAGTCTATGATATAAATTAGGAATGTTTACTAACTACAGAACCAGTCTAAGATATAAATTATTAATGTTTACTAACTACAGAACCAGTCTATGATATAAATTAGGAATGTTTACTAACTACAGAACCAGTCTAAGATATAAATTATTAATGTTTACTAACTACAGAACCAGTCTATGATATAAATTAGGAATGTTTACTAACTACAGAACCAGTCTAAGATATAAATTATTAATGTTTACTAACTACAGAACCAGTCTATGATATAAATTAGGAATGTTTACTAACTACAGAACCAGTCTAAGATATAAATTATTAATGTTTACTAACTACAGAACCAGTCTATGATATAAATTAGGAATGTTTACTAACTACAGAACCAGTCTAAGATATAAATTATTAATGTTTACTAACTACAGAACCAGTCTATGATATAAATTAGGAATGTTTACTAACTACAGAACCAGTCTAAGATATAAATTATTAATGTTTACTAACTACAGAACCAGTCTATGATATAAATTAGGAATGTTTACTAACTACAGAACCAGTCTATGATATAAATAATTAATGTTTACTAACTACAGAACCAGTCTATGATATAAATAATTAATGTTTACTAACCTTACTAACTACAGAACCAGTCAATAATATAAATAATTAATGTTTACTAACCTTGAGGGCTTTGGCAGTTTCGTCGGGAGTGAGAGGACGATAGAAGGCATCTTGGGAAATACACACCACACGACGCTGGGAATGTTCTATATCATCCTGACCCAAACGTTCCATTATACGCTTACAGACTGTTGACTGTAAATATAATGATGGATTAATTGTTCCATTATACGCTTACATACTGTTGACTGTAAATATAATGATAGATTGATTGTTTCATTATACGCTTACATACTGTTGACTGTAAATATAATGATAGATTGTTTTATTGTACGCTTACAGACTGTTGACTGTAAATATAATGATAGATTGTTTCATTATACGCTTACATACTGTTGACTGTAAATATAATGATAGATTGATTGTTTCATTATACGCTTACATACTGTTGACTGTAAATATAATGATAGATTAATTGTTATATTATACGCTTACATACTGTTGACTGTAAATATAATGATGGATTAATTGTTGTATTATACGCTTACATACTGTTGACTGTAAATATAATGATAGTTTGTTTCATTTTATTTACACTTATATACTGTAAATATAATGATAGATTAATTGTTTCATTTTATTTATACTTATATACTGTGAACTGGAAAAATAATGATAGATTGTTTTATTGTACGCTTACAGACTGTTGACTGTAAATATAATGATAGATTAATTGTTACATTATACGCTTACATACTGTTGACTGTAAATATAATGATGGATTAATCTCTTCATTATACACTTATACTGTGGACTGGAAAATATAATGATAGATTAATTGTTACATTATACGCTTACATACTGTTGACTGTAAATATAATGATAGATTAATCTCTTCATTATACACTTATACTGTGAACTGTAAATATAATGATGAATTAATTGTTCCATTATAATTACAATTATATACTGTGAACTGTAAATATATTGATAGATTGTTTCATTATATTTACACTTATTTACAGTGGACTATAAATATAATGATGGATTAATCTCTTCATTATACACTTATACTGTGGACTGTAAATATAATGATAGATTAATTGTTCCATGTAACTTAAATATATCCACCATTACCACTCTTTGTGTCACTATGTGTGTATGTGTGGTATTATTTTGGTAAATATTGAATGAATTACCGTTATTGGGTACAGTTTTTCTACCTTCATTACCCACTTATTCAGACCATTCTAAGACTATTTTCTTCTATGGCATTTCCTCCACAAATGCCCCATTTCCAAGATAGGGCATATTCAAATGGGGCATTTTGAAATTAGTCTGACCTAACCTGACCTGACCTAACCTGACCTGACCTAACCTAACCTAGACCGCATCAGACTACCGGGACCTAACCTGGGCAGACTACCGGGACCTAACCTGGGCATACTACTGGGAAATAATCGTGATAAAGTACAATAAATGACTGGGGCAAAATACTGGGACTCAGCCGGATCTGGCAACACTGCTGCAAAACGGTAATTCTTTCAATAAATACCATTCCGGTATTACCAACACCATGGTTATCTGAAAATGAAATGACAGTGTCTTTTTGTTGTCAAGATAACTTCCGTACAATATTTTTCAGTGAATTAAGTTTGGGTAATCAGTGACACCATTAATTAAATGGTATTTATTGAAAGAATTACCGTTTTGTAGCAGTGTTGCCAGATCCGGCTAGGCCCCAGTATTTTGCCCCAGTCATTTATTGTACTTTATCACGATTATTTCCCGGTAGTCTGCCCAGGTTAGGTCCCGGTAGTCTGATGTGGTCTAGGTTAGGTTAGGTTAGGTCAGGTAAGGTAAGGTCAGGCTAATTTCAAAATGCCCCATTTGAATATGCCCTATCTTGGAAATGGGGCATTTGTGGAGGAAATGCCATAGAAGAAAATAGTCTTAGAATGGTCTAAAATAGTGGGTAATGAAGGTAGAAAAACCTTACCCAATAACGGTAATTCATTCAATATTTACCCAAAATACTGGGACCTACCGGATCTGGCAACACTGCTACAAAACGGTAATTCTTTCAATAAATACCATTATTTTCACGTATAAATGTATGTATATATGTATATCCTCCATTACCACTCTTTGTGTCACCATGTGTGGTAATATTTTCACGTATAAATGTATGTATGTATATCCACCATTACCACACTTTGTGACACCATTATTTTCACGTATAAATGTATGTATGTATGTATATCTACCATTACCACACTTTGTGTAACCATGTATAAATGTACGTATATCCACCATTAACATTTTGTCACCATGTGTGTGTATATTGTATTATTTTCACATATAATTGTATATGTGTATGTATGGGGTATTATTTCCACGTATACATGTATATATGTATATCCACCATTACCACACTTTGTATCACCATGTGTGTATGTGGGGGGGTATTATTTTCACGTATAAATGTATATATACATGTAAATATGTATATCCACCATTATCACCATGTGTATGTATGTATATATTTAACCTTATTTACCAATCAATTAACACCATGTATGTATGTGTATGGGGTATTAATCTCACGTATAAATGTGTATATATATGTATGTATGTATATCCACCATTGTCACCATGTGTGTGTGTATGTATGTATGTATAAATATAAGGTTATTTACAATATAATCTTACCTTCCCTGATGCAGTACCACCAGCAACACCAATAAGGAATGGTGTCTTACCTCCTGTACCATTACCAACACCATTAGACATTTTAATACACGAATCAACATCATCATTTGATAATAATTGGGGTTTGTGCGTCGACATTGTTGTTGTTATTATTTTCTCCTGTTGTTGTTGTTGTTGTTGAGGAGGTTGATGATGATGGCTGCCCTTGGTACCTATACATCTTTTCATTGTTATCATACACTGAAAATATCCCACATTATTGGATACTTTGGGTTTGTAAGGGCCTTCTATTTTATTCTGATGGTTCCCAGGCCTCGGTTTTTTATTTCTGAGTAGTCTTGCCATGCCATGCTGGGAGCCGAAGGAAATAATGTTCCTGAGCATGCTTTTAATTATGGCACTCCACGTGGTTTACTTGTACTTCTCTGTGGTTTTCAAAAGGTGTATACCCTCACTTGTCTGCTGGGATCAATATTATTTTAGATAGTTCTTTGACCCCTTTATACTAACCACTTTTATTTTTATTATTATACTTGCATCTGTAATTTATGGCTATGTGAGAGAAATAATACCAAAAACATATGAGAAATGTATATTGGTTTAATTTTAATTCACGTTTCTGTTAATTAATTAAAGGTGAAATCCTCCAAACTATACTACCAAATAATTTATATCCCCAAGCTATTAGGAACATTAAAGTCGTATATTTCCTGACATAATTTGGAGAAACCAGTAGCTCTCCAATTTACAAAAAAAAGAGAATCTCCCCATAAAAGTTAAATATCAAATTGAAAATAAATTTGTAATGATGTTGATAGTACTTGAGTTGCCAGCGATCGAGTGACAGAGAAACTTACTTATTAATTTGCTGGGTTTCAAATTAGTAGTTTCATGAATGAAGAATGGCAAGATAAACCCATATTAGTTTAAAACAGTTCCATAATAGTTGTATTGATCGAGTCAGAGCAAGGCATATAAATAATGTTAATTTTTACCATACCTGCTGTGCTTGTAAATGTTGGGAGAATTCTTCCTACCACAGGCAAGCGGCTTAGGGTTAAATATTAAATGATTTCCCTGTGGGGTAACTTAAAATTAACATTGCACATTTACAAGATCCGTTAGAAAAACAAAAACTCCGAAAAACAGGATCCGTAGAAAAGCAAAACTCCCAAAGGACCGTCACGTCATCTAGAGGAGAACGACGACATGTAAACAAACCCTGGCAAGACAACCACCACGAAGATTTTCACTCGAGAACCACACTATAAAATCTCTTCATATACAGAATGTTGTATAGGTAGGCCAATTTTCGTTATATGTAAAACCTTTCGATAAAATAGGTCCATAGATACGTATATTTTCTTTAGTGTATTCTTAAGGTTTAGTGCTATATAACGTTGAAATATGTGCTAGTAAATCGAGAGACCGTGAAGTTGGGTTAGTCACTCTTTATTTATTTACCAGTTGTAATATAAGAAATAATCTTGATTTATCTTACAAAGTACAGCATTGAACTGAAACGTTTAGCAATGTTTTTTTTTTTTTTTATGAGAATAGAATGCTATAACAGTTCTTACCTCACATCTTCCACGAGAGTTAATAAATGCAAAAACACTAAATGGCATTAAAAATATACTGGACAGATACATGGTCTTAAGGGGATAGTATGCTTTTAATATACTGTAGTGCCTCGATTCCTCCAAAGTGTGCCAGGAAACAGACCCAGATGAAGAAAAATAATGGTATCCTGTTGCCTATAATAATTTGGAGGAATCATTTGCTCCAGATTTACCACCCAAAACAATGTGCTATATACCCACTTAAAGAGATGAGGGGATGAGTCTAAATTATGAGCTGCCAACAACTGGACCAAGAGGCATTCTGGAGTACACTAAATTCTTGTTCTTACCTTCTGCAGGAATTAAAGCATCATGGCAGGTTATGGAGCCCCGGTGGGTGAGAGGTGTCGCTTCTGTGGCTTGGACTTACCTCCTGATGCTGTGGCCGTCATGACACACATCAACACACACTGGAGACAGTTTAACTTGGAAAGCTTGTCACTCAGTCCATGTGCTTTTGAACCCCAGTTGGACATCAGAGTCGGCACCACTCCCATCAACCCTGAAGACCTGGAGGTGTCATCACATATGGAACAGGGTTTTCAATATACATATTCCCCACAAACTGAACCTTCCAATCTCACTATCAACGGTGCAAGATGCTCACCTCTTAACTTAACAGGACGTCCCAGATCATCTTCACCCATGTCATCACCTTTGCCTCATGCTAACTCTGTTTCTGCTGCACCTCCACCTGCTGCTTCATCCATTCATCAACCACCTGTCATTGGTCCATCAACTCTTCCAATATCACAATGTCATCATCATCATCATAACTCCTTTCCTCTGGGTATGTTAGGACCACCACAAGGACCACCTATAATACAAACACATCCTGTTCATCAGAATATGGAAATGGTAACACAAATAATGCCACATGATGAACACAATGCATCTTTAAAGAGAAAACGTCGCCTTGAAGCAGATATGGATACAAGATGTCGTTTTTGTGGAAGAGCTTTCTATACTAGAGCTTCTTTTGATGAACATATGAATGATCACATGAAAGAAAACAACACTTATATAATGAATGATCAAATGGATTCTGGAAATACACAAATACAAAATGTAATGTCTTGTAGCATTCCTGATAAACCATATAAGTGTGCAATGTGTGATAGGGAATTTTTATATAAAGAAGAACTCATTGAACATACTGAGAGTCATGAAGCAGCTAAACCCTATAAGTGTGATTTATGTGGTGCTGGATTATCACACATTAGTGCTCTGAGGAGACACAGGTTGGCTCACAGTGGATACAAGCCTCACAGGTGTGAAATTTGCAGTAGAAGTTTTTTTCAAAAGTGTGATCTGCAAAGACATTATGCAACACATGGTAAATCAAAGCAATATGAATGTAGTGTATGTAAAAAGAAATATTCCTCTCTACATTTTCTTGAGAACCATAAATGTAAAGCCCCCGAGGAACCCAAACCATTCAAGTGTAATATATGTGGGGAAGGATGTGCTAATAATATGGCCTGGAGTTATCACATGTGGAAACACACTAAAAACCCAATATTTGTTCCCTTTCAAGAGAAACTTATTGACGTACACAATGGTCAAACTGAAAATACTGGTACAGGAAATTAATGCTGTATGTGAGTAAAGTTAAATGTATGAGTGAAAAAATAATGTTCTTAATTTCAGTACGGTTTTTATTTGGATAATTTAGCTGAATTAGAATTATATCATGTATGATTGAAAAATAATGTTCTTAATTTCAGTACGGTTTTTATTTGGATAATTTAGCTGAATTAGAATTATGTCAGGTAATGCAGGTAAAATAATGCCGTCACTGTTAAGGCCCTTCCACACGAGAGGCAAAAGACGGCGGGCAGACACTGTTATCAATTTTGTGGGTAGGTGTCGGGCACAAGTGGCCAATGGGTACCGGTGACTGTTTGATATGGTAACACTGGCGAGAGAAATTAACTCGGTTGCCCCCCATCTGTTTGCCTCGGTTGGAAAAGGCTTTAGTATAACTTGTGTGAAAATTGAGGTGTATGTCCCTCCCAAACCATCTCTCTATATGTATGTAAATCTATTATAAAGTTAACACACACACACACACACACACACCACACACACACATATACACACACACACACACCACACACACACACACACACACCACACACACACACACACACACACCTGATATACAACCATCACTGTCAAAACTCTTGTCAGTGAGTCAATTAATTTTGGTTTAAATGTTGGGTCTTTACAAGGCTTCTTTGTAATGCATGGAATTATTTAAAGTTAGATGGTGAAAATGCATATCAACAGCTTTTGTGTAATTCTGTGGCACATGAGATAACACAGAAACACACACCGTAATGATTCACACTTGGAAATTTAATGTGATGTGTTTAGTGGCCCTGGGTTGGAGAGTAGGCTAACTATGGTGTGAAGTATTTATATCATGCTGACAGACAACATTCATTCCATAAGTGTGTCGTGACTTTACGTCCGTTGATGTGTAAAGGAATATTTAAATGTTATGTTGTAAAATGCATAAAATTTGCATCTTAATTCTAGTCAGTAAGAATGGGAATTATTTATATACGATATAATTCTGATATGTGCCATTAGAATAAATATTTGTATTACAGTACAGTATATGCTTATGTGTAAAATGTTGTAATATTTATTTAATAGAGTAATATCTTGCATACTGTGTTCTATCAAAGACAAAACTCATGTTGTTGTTGTTTCCTCCTAACTATACACCATAAAACAGACATTCTCACTGGTACATTATTAAGAGAATCTATTAGTTGTTTTCATGACATACTTTGGAGGAATCAAGGCACTCCAATGTAACAAAAAAAAATTACCACCTTAAGGGGATATTATACTCTTGTTGATAAATTAAAAGGCTATTGATTCCTCCTAACTATACACCATAAAACAAACATTCTCATTGGTACATTATTAAGAGAATCTGTTTTTTTCATGACATACTTTTGAGGAATTCAGAAACCTTCCAATTCACCAACAAAATAATCAACCCTTAATTAAAATGTATACCCAAAAGAAACAAAAAAACTCGATGTTGTGAAATCTGATGAAAATAATAATATGGTAGATGGTAAAACCTACTGGACATTAATGTTACTGTGGTGAGGTTTTCATTATGTGTCACAAGTTATATTAAATCATTGGACAAGACAGTGACACAAGTTTTGTCTTTGATAGTACAGTGATACATGGTACAGTCGGCAAAAAGAGTTTCGTAACCACCTCTACGTTAATTATAACATGGGTAAGTGTGGCAGGGTTGGTACTCCGCCGATAATATGCAGGCCGCGGCAGTGACAACTTAGTACAACGCATTTAGTTTCTTTTTTATATCAAA
>JAWQEG010002392.1:52500-55000 GCA_033782935.1 Petrolisthes cinctipes | reverse complement strand
CCCAAAACATGTGTGTTATAATGTACAGTTGGTGTCAAATATAATCATCCATATAGGGGTAACTCACGTAAGAGTTTGACAGCTTCCCTCTGTTCCTTAGATGATAAACTTTCCAATAAATAGGTTAACTACCATCTTTTAATTTATCACAAGTAGCTACACACTACTTAAAACAATAACACACACACACACACACACACACATTAACTACCATCTTTTAATTTACTACAAGTAGCTACACACTACTTAAAACAATAACATCATATGTGAACATGAAAATATTAGACAGTAAATTGTTTGAGATACCCATATGAGGATGATTATTATTGACACAGACTGTACCCTTAATTAAAAAGCACAACAATAATAAACTATGTAAACCAACCAACACAGCAAAAAATTATATACAGCTCACAACACAATTATTTTCTGAGGGATAAATACTATAACTTAAACAATTTTCTCAAGTATAAATATTGTAAGTTAAAAAAAATGATACAAAAACAAACAAAACACATTATATTTTGAAGTATAAATATTGTAAGTTAAAAAAATTATACAAAATCAAACAAAACACATTATATTTTGAAGTGTATAAATATTGTAAGTTAAAAAAATTATACAAAATCCCACAACACATTATATTCTGAAGTTTAATATTGTATAAGTTAAAAAAATTATACAAAATCCCAAAACACATTATATTTTGAAGTGTATAAATATTGTATTGTAAGTTAAAAAAATTATACAAAATCCCACAACACATTATATTTTGAAGTGTATAAATATTGTATTGTAAGTTAAAAAAATTATACAAAATCCCACAACACATTATATTTTGAAGTGTGTAATTATTGTATAAGTTAAAAAAAAATTATACAAAATCCCACAATACATTATATTTTGAAGTATATAAATATTGTAAGTTAAAAAAATTATACAAAATCCCACATTATATTTTGAAGTGTATAAATATTGTCAAGTTAAAAAAAATTATACAAAATCCCATAACACATTATATTTTGAAGTGTATAAATATTTGAATACAGATATACAGCCCACAAACAATACATTATATTTTGAAGTGTATAAATAGTTTAGGGGGGTGCGGGAATAGGGGGATAGGCTTGGGGGGTGGTTTAGGGGGGTGCGGGAATAGGGGGACAGGCTTGGGGGGGGGGTTTAGGTGGGTGCGGGAATATGGGACAGGGTTTCTACCCACCCCAAGCCTGTCCCCTATTCCCGCACCCTCCTAACCCCCCCCCCCAAGCCTGCCCCCTACTCGCGCACCCCCCTAACCCCCCCCCCAAGCCTGTCCCCCTATTCCCACACCCTCCTAACCCCCCCCCCAAGCCTGTTCCCCCTATTCTAGTACTGTGAATATTAACATGGAAGTGACTCATTAATCACAAAATTAATGTTGTGTGTATAATCAAACTTTATAATGATGTGTATATATTGTGCTTTGATGTGGGTATGAATCACCATGTCTTGTTATATATCAAACCAACATTGTCTTTGGATTTAAAAAAAAAAAAAAAAAAAAAAAAAAAAAAAAAAAATCTATTCACAGTGCGTCTCAAAAAGTGGAGCAATGAAATGTGCGTGTTTTTCAATTGTCGAAAACAATGTTCAAAAATTTTAGGATATATATATTTTTTTTTAATTATTTATTACAGATTCAGAATCAGCATGCCTCAAAATGTACAAAATCTCAATTCTCAGCACCTGAAGGGGGTTAGGGGGGTGCAGGAGTAGGGGGACAGGCTTGGGGTGGGTTTAGGGGGGTGCAGGAGTAGGGGACAGGCTTGGGGTGGGTAGAAAGCCTGTCCCATATTCCCGCACCCACCAAAAACCCCCCAAGCCTGTCCCCATATTCCCGCACCCCCTAAACCCCCCCCAAGCCTGTCCCCTATTCCTGCACCCTCCTAACCCCCCCCCCCAGCCTGTCCCCCTATTCCCGCACCCCCATAAACCCCCCCCAAGCCTGTCCCCATATTCCCGCACCCCCTAAACCCCCCCCAAGCCTGTCCCCCTATTCCCACACCCACAAAATACAGTAACACACATTTGGTTTATTGGAGTGTCTTGATTCCTCCAAAGTATACCAGTAAACAAATACGACCAGATTAATTAACAGAAATAATTATGGCCTGTTGTTGTTGCTTGGAAGAGTTTGGAGGAATCAGTTACTCCAGAATTAACCAAAATAACAATACATTATATTTTTAAGTGTATAAATAGTTGTATACAGATATACAGCTCACAATACATAATATTTTGAAGTGTATAAATAGTTTAAGAGGGTGGCCTGTTGTTGTTGCTTAGAAGAGTTTGGAGGAATCAAGTTACTCCAGATTTACCAACAACAAACAACACTGTACCAACCTCCTTAATTAAATTTTATATATTATTATCTGTGCACTCACACATTCGGCACATCCAATTATTTTTTTACACTAAATAATATTCTCTATAAATACCAGGGTGGGTTTAACAT
>JAWQEG010002392.1:42500-50000 GCA_033782935.1 Petrolisthes cinctipes | reverse complement strand
GTGTGGCTTAGTATATATAATAATTATATATGTTGTCATTCTAACATTCATAACTCACACACTAATGATCATAGGAAGCTGATTATTGTCTTTTTTTTAATATGTGGGTGTTGTACTATGTCATGCAATGATTAAATAAAACAATAAACACAAAATAAAATGCACTAGTGGTGAGTCGAATGTTAGCTGACAAACAAATATTTTGCACCTTACTGGTAAAAAAAACTACAATAAAAAATAAAGAATAAGAAAGATAGCATAAGTTTTATTGCTGTATTGCAAAGCTGAATAAACTCCCTTACTATCTATATATAAATTAATGCATTAGTATAAATAAAAACAGGTAAAAATATCATCAAACTGAATTAACATATCCATTTTTGTTTTCCTCTCATTCAGAATAACTTACATGTGCTTCTGTATACAGTGATAATAACTTGTGATGAGAAGAGTGCTATAAACATGTACAGTTGGAGACATGAATGGGTGGTACAGCCCAAGTGAAAGATGGTCAATTTCTGCCAATATCAAGTTCCTTATTAGTGCCAAATAGGAGACATCAGCAGGGGCAGAAGTCAGTATTGAGGATGGTAATAAAAAGCAACTACCTCATAATAGACACTGGTTAGGTTAGGTTAGGTTAGGTTAGTTGGGTTGGGTTGGGTTGGGTTGGGTTGGGTTGGGTTAGGTTAGGTTAGGTTGGTAATTAGGCTAGGTTAGGTTGGGTTAGGTTGGGTTGGGTTGGGATGGGCTAGGTTAGGTTAGGTTAGTAATTAGGAGGGGCAGAAGTCAGTATTAAGGATGGTAATAAAAACCAACTACCTGATAATAGACACTGGTTACTCAAATGGGACAAATATCTTTCACCTGGGCTGTACCACCAATTCATGTGTCCAATACTGTACTTACCAACACCCAAACAACTCTCTATACACCAAACACACATCCTCAAACATAATACAGATGGGAAAACATTCAAGTTCGAATTATTTATTTTATGATATGCGAACCCATCACTGGATTGGTAAAGGGTTAATATCATTGTGCTATAATGAAGGTACAGTTAACCCTTATTAGCTATGTAATAAGTTGGATTTGTACACAAGTCTCAGAGGCAAAGAAATATCCATAAAAAAAAAAAAAAAAAAAAAAAAAAAAAAAATAATAATAATAATAATAAATACAGTATAAAAAAATAACAATGAAAATAAATCCTCATCTCTAGGTGTATCAATCAATAACTTTCATGTGTGTGAATGACTGAGAATTATTTATATACTAGAAGGTGTAGAAAATAAGTGAATGGTTGTGTAGTGGTAATAATAACGAGTGAATTAAATCATTACGAGTCCATTCGATGACCGATTGATTGAAATTGGGCATGGCAACAGTGAGGTCATATGGCACCCGAGGAAGAAGGCGATTGAGAAGTAGGACAGTAAGCACCAGAGATAACAGATAAAAAAAAAGGGACAGTTGGGAAAGTGAAAGTTAATTTTAAGCAACCCTGTGATGTTGTAAGAAAATTGGAGTTAGTTAATTCTTATTTTACACTGGTATTATGTATGTGAAATAGTGTGTGTGTAATGAATGTATGTACTGTAAACACTTATTGTACACTATATTACACACCCATAATACCAGTGTACTGTACAATGAGGGTTTTCTGTACACAGTTTCATTACACACACACACACACACACACACACACACCTACATGGAAGGAGCTTGTTTGTTTCATGGTATTGTCAGGAGGAATCAGAAGCCTCCAAACACACACACACACACACACACACACACACACACACACACACACACACACACCTATATAAAAGGAGTTTGTTTCATGGTATGGTCAGGAGGAATCAGAAGCCTCCAAACACACACACACACACACACACACACACACACACACACACACACACACACACCTATATAAAAGGAGTTTGTTTCATGGCATGGTCAGGAGGAATCAGAAGCGTCCAATTTTCATACACAATACACAGGGTTCCTTAAGACACTCCATTAATGAGATACGTCACTAACTGAATCTGATATATGTAACGATTCCTCAGTATTGTGTTGTTGACTGATGGGTGAATCTGGTGGTTGTGGGTTTTGTAATTTTGTTTGTAATTTTGTTGTTCGTCTTTGTTTCACCATCTTGTAAGCCCAGTACATGGACCATATGGACAGGGGACGCATGTATCCGATGGCGCGGTATTTGCGCACGTCGTACAGGGCTTCCGGGGTCTCGAATCCCTGTCCGATTTTCTCGTACACGGTTCGGTACACGCCTTCCGCTGTCTTGAACCCTTCCTCAACCATACCCTATAGAAATAAAGTAACATATTGACTTATTCATATTAGTTTTTTTTACTTTACTGTAAAAATATAAGGCTTTATATATTTTCAAGTCACTCAGTATAATGTAATAATAAACATTAAGTCACTCAGTATAATATAATAATAAATAATAAGTCACTCAGTATAATATAATAATAAACATTAAGTCACTCAGTATAATATAATAATAAACATTAAGTCACTCAGTATAATATAATAATAAACAATATAAATTCGTCTCACCTAAAAAAACATTAAATCACTCAGTATAAAGTAATAAAAACATTAAATCACTCAGTATAACATAATAATAAACAATAAGTCACTGAGTATAATAACAAAACCATATAAAATCTTCTCACCTGAATAATCATAGTAGCAGCGAGTCAATAAGTCACTCAGTATAATATAATAATAATAAATATAATAATAAAACCATATAACTTCCCCTCACCTGTATAATCATAGTAGCAGCGAGTCCATAAGTAACACCAACCCACATTTCTTCACTTTGCATGGTATAACGGTCAACACTACCATCTGGATACATACCATTAACTGCACCCATCTCACCATTGTTAAACTTCTGTACATTATACTCAAACAATACATTCAGTACTGATTTAACACACTCTGATGGGAACACCTGCAAAGAAAATGTATATATTGTACTTGAGTTAAATATTTACACTATACTCAAACAACTTGAGTTAAATGTAAATATTGTACAGTACTTGAATTAAATCACTTTACTCAAACATCATACTCAGGACAGATTTAACACACTCTGATGGGAACACCTGCAAGGAAAATGTATATATTGTAATTGTACTTGAATTAAATGTATATACACGTACTTTAATTAAATGTTTACACTGTACTTGAATTGAATGTATATATTGTACTTGAGTTAAATATTTACACTTTACTCAAACAACACATTCATTCAGTACAGATTTTACACACTCTGATGGGAACACCTGCAAATAAAATGTATATATATTGTACTTGAATTAAATGTAAATATTGTACAGTGCTTGAATTATATGTTTACACGTACTTGAATTAAATCACTTTACTCAAACAATACATTCAGTACAGATTTAACACACTCTGATGGGAACACCTGCAAGGAAAATGTATATATTGTACTTTAATTAAATGTTTACACTGTACAGTATTGTATAATGAAGTGTATGATGTATACAAGGATTTATTCATTGTATATCCAGGCTATACAGCAAAGTAAAATGTGGTGTATACAAGGATTTATTTATTGTATATCAAGAGTAATACTACAATACTACAAATACTACAACACTACAAATACTATAAATACTATAATAATATAAATACTACAATACTACAATACTATAAATACCACAAATACTACAATACTATAAATACAACAATACTACAAATACTATAAATACAACAATACTACAAATACTACAATACTACAATACTATAAATACTACAATACTATAAATACTACAATACTATAAATACTACAATACTACAAATACCACAAATACTACAAATACTATAATACTATAAATACAACAATACTACAAATACAAC
This sequence comes from Petrolisthes cinctipes, assembly GCA_033782935.1. Taxonomy (NCBI): domain Eukaryota; kingdom Metazoa; phylum Arthropoda; class Malacostraca; order Decapoda; family Porcellanidae; genus Petrolisthes; species Petrolisthes cinctipes. The sequence goes on along the minus strand of JAWQEG010002392.1, from coordinate 46,073 downwards.
ATTACTACACTACTACAATACTACAAATACTACAAATACTATAAATACTATAAATACTACTCACCTCTATAGAAGCATTTGAGAGAGCCAGATACCAATACCCAACAAGTTGATCGGCCATAATACTGTCACTATGAGCTTCACCACATGTGTCAAATTTATAGTACTTCCCTGTGTGTACAAATAATTAATGATATAGTATAGTATAAATTAAATATGTGTCAAATTTATAGTACTTCTCTGTGTGTATAAATAAATGCACCACATGTGTCAAATTTATAGTACTTCCCTGTGTGTAGAAATAATTATATTCTATGGTATAAATAAATTAAATATGTGTCAAATTTATAGTGTTTCTGTGTGTATAAATAAATGCACCACATGTGTTAAATTTATAGTATTTCCCTGTGTGTAGAAATAATTATATTCTATGGTATAAATAAATTAAATATGTGTCAAATTTATAGTGTTTCTGTGTGTATAAATAAATGCACCACATGTGTCAAATTTATAGTGTTTCTGTGTGTATAAATAAATTAAATATGTGTCTAATTTATAGTACTTCTGTGTGTATAAATAAATTCACATGTGTCAAATTTATAGTACTTCTGTGTGTATAAATTCACCACATGTGTCAAATTTATAGTACTTCCCTGTGTGTATAAATAATTATATTCTATAGTATATATTTGACAGTATAATTCCATATGGAGAGGTTCTGTTTCATGGTACAGTTTGAAGGAATTAATAGCCTTCAAATTCACTTATAAAACACATCCCTTTGTATAATTCCATATGGAGTTTGAAGGAATTAATAGCCTTCAAATTCACCTATAAAACACATCCCTTTGTATAATTCCATATGGAGTTTGAAGGAATTAATAGCCTTCAAATTCACCTATAAAACACATCCCTTTGTATAATTCCATATGGAGTTTGAAGGAATTAATAGCCTTCAAATTCACCTATAAAACACATCCCTTTGTATAATTCCATATGGAGTTTGAAGGAATTAATAGCCTTCAAATTCACCTATAAAACACATCCCTTTGTATAATTCCATATGGAGTTTGAAGGAATTAATAGCCTTCAAATTCACCTATAAAACACATCCCTTTGTATAATTCCATATGGAGTTTGAAGGAATTAATAGCCTTCAAATTCACCTATAAAACACATCCCTTTGTATAATTCCATATGGAGTTTGAAGGAATTAATAGCCTTCAAATTCACCTATAAAACACATCCCTTTGTATAATTCCATATGGAGTTTGAAGGAATTAATAGCCTTCAAATTCACCTATAAAACACATCCCTTTGTATAATTCCATATGGAGTTTGAAGGAATTAATAGCCTTCAAATTCACCTATAAAACACATCCCTTTGTATAATTCCATATGGAGTTTGAAGGAATTAATAGCCTTCAAATTCACCTATAAAACACATCCCTTTGTATAATTCCATATGGAGTTTGAAGGAATTAATAGCCTTCAAATTCACCTATAAAACACATCCCTTTGTATAATTCCATATGGAGTTTGAAGGAATTAATAGCCTTCAAATTCACCTATAAAACACATCCCTTTGTATAATTCCATATGGAGTTTGAAGGAATTAATAGCCTTCAAATTCACCTATAAAACACATCCCTTTGTATAATTCCATATGGAGTTTGAAGGAATTAATAGCCTTCAAATTCACTTATAAAACACATCCCTTTGTATAATTCCATATGGAGTTTGAAGGAATTAATAGCCTTCAAATTCACCTATAAAACACATCCCTTTGTATAATTCCATATGGAGTTTGAAGGAATTAATAGCCTTCAAATTCACCTATAAAACACATCCCTTTGTATAATTCCATATGGAGTTTGAAGGAATTAATAGCCTTCAAATTCACCTATAAAACACATCCCTTTGTATAATTCCATATGGAGTTTGAAGGAATTAATAGCCTTCAAATTCACCTATAAAACACATCCCTTTGTATAATTCCATATGGAGTTTGAAGGAATTAATAGCCTTCAAATTCACCTATAAAACACATCCCTTTGTATAATTCCATATGGAGTTTGAAGGAATTAATAGCCTTCAAATTCACCTATAAAACACATCCCTTTGTATAATTCCATATGGAGTTTGAAGGAATTAATAGCCTTCAAATTCACCTATAAAACACATCCCTTTGTATAATTCCATATGGAGTTTGAAGGAATTAATAGCCTTCAAATTCACCTATAAAACACATCCCTTTGTATAATTCCATATGGAGTTTGAAGGAATTAATAGCCTTCAAATTCACCTATAAAACACATCCCTTTGTATAATTCCATATGGAGTTTGAAGGAATTAATAGCCTTCAAATTCACCTATAAAACACATCCCTTTGTATAATTCCATATGGAGTTTGAAGGAATTAATAGCCTTCAAATTCACCTATAAAACACATCCCTTTGTATAATTCCATATGGAGTTTGAAGGAATTAATAGCCTTCAAATTCACCTATAAAACACATCCCTTTGTATAATTCCATATGGAGTTTGAAGGAATTAATAGCCTTCAAATTCACCTATAAAACACATCCCTTTGTATAATTCCATATGGAGTTTGAAGGAATTAATAGCCTTCAAATTCACCTATAAAACACATCCCTTTGTATAATTCCATATGGAGTTTGAAGGAATTAATAGCCTTCAAATTCACCTATAAAACACATCCCTTTGTATAATTCCATATGGAGTTTGAAGGAATTAATAGCCTTCAAATTCACCTATAAAACACATCCCTTTGTATAATTCCATATGGAGTTTGAAGGAATTAATAGCCTTCAAATTCACCTATAAAACACATCCCTTTGTATAATTCCATATGGAGTTTGAAGGAATTAATAGCCTTCAAATTCACCTATAAAACACATCCCTTTGTATAATTCCATATGGAGTTTGAAGGAATTAATAGCCTTCAAATTCACCTATAAAACACATCCCTTTGTATAATTCCATATGGAGTTAGGAGGAATTAATAGCCTTCAAATATTCCACAATAGATTACTCCCATTACAGATTTAAGTATTGTGTAAAATAATACATTAAATAAATACCAACCATTCCATAATTTCTCCTGTAGGGCAACTTTGGCTTTGGTCAGCGCCTCGGTGAATTTTTTTTCCTCGGGCGCGTCGCTGAGTTCAACGGCCATCTCCACCATGACGGCCAGCGCTGCGACCCAGAGTGAGGCGCAGTAAGCCGACGGTCCGTGCATCACCCACGAGTCGTAGGTCTGATCCGCCTCGCCGTTGTTCTCTATCATGCCGTCGCCGTCGTTGTCGAAGGTGAAGCTGCGGTCCATGACGGCGCGACACACGGGCCACATGTGTACCAGGTATTGACGGTCCTTGAATACTTTGTTGTCACGGTACACCTGTTGTGGGTTTAGGGTTCTGGTTCGGTTTATGGGTGTCGTTTAATGATTCGTACGTAACCTGTGTAAATTGCAACACAGCACCCCATTCTATTAAACACATTATTGAAGACTGCAACACACACAACCACACTCACCAACAACACAAC
>JAWQEG010002392.1:0-37500 GCA_033782935.1 Petrolisthes cinctipes | reverse complement strand
ATGTTATGGTGACCTTTAATTGATGTTATAATGACCTTTAATTGATGTTATGATGACCTTTAATTTATATGTTATGGTGACCTTTAATATTATGTTATGATGACCTTTAATATTATGTTATGGTGACCTTTAATATTATGTTATGATGACCTTTAATATTATGTTATGATGACCTTTAATATTATGTTATGGTGACCTTTAATATTATGTTATGGTGACCTTTAATATTATGTTATGATGACCTTTAATATTATGTTATGGTGACCTTTAATTAATATATATGCTATAATGACCTTTAATTAATATGTTATAATAACCTTTAATTGATGCTATAAAAACCTTTAATTTATGTTATATTATGTTATGTTAATATTATGATATGATAACCTTAATTAATACACTACAACAAACCTTTAATTAACATACAATAATAACCTTTAACTGATGCTATAACAAACCTTAATTAACACACTATAAACAAACCCTTAATTAATAACATACTATAAATAAATCAATCTTACCTTGTATGAGTGACAGCTTTACTCTTGAATACAATCTGAGGCATATCCCACACCAGTACCATCTCTACCATCCCTGTGTTACTGCTACTTATATTACACTTCCCACACACTGCTACGGCTCTCTCTTCACCTCTTCCTACAAAGCACGTACACACACATATAGCAAATTAAAACAACAAACATATATATATAAAAAAAACTCTCTCTTCACCTCTTCCTACAAAAGCACGTACACACACACGTAGCAAATTAAAACACAAAAATATATATATAAAAAAAACTCTCTCTTCACCTCTTCCTACAAAAGCACGTACACAGTTACACACACAGACAGCAAATTAAAACAAACGTATATATAAAAAAAAACTCTCTCTTCACCTCTTCCTAAAGGCACATACACACACACATATAGCAAATTAAAACAAACGTATATATGTAAAAACTCTCTCTTCACCTCTTCCTACAAAGCACGTACACACACACATAGCAAATTAAAACAACAAACATATATATAAACTCTTCACCTCTTCCTACAAAAACACATATACACACACAGACAGCAAATTAAAATAAATATATATATAAAAAAACTCTCTTCACCTCTTCCTACAAAGCACATACACACACGCATAGCAAATTAAAATAAACGTATATATAAAAACTCTCTCTTCACCTCTTCCTACAAAAGCATTACACACACACACACACATATAGCAAATTAAAACAACAATACAGTATATATAAAAAAAACCTCTCTCTTCACCTCTTCCTACAAAGCATATAAAAAAAACCTCTCTCTTCACCTCTTCCTACAAAGCACATACACACACACACATAGCAAATTAAAACAAACGTATATATAAAAACTCTCTCTTCACCTCTTCCTACAAAAGCACGTACACACACACATAGCAAATTAAAACAAACGTATATATAAAAACTCTCTCTTCACCTCTTCCTACAAAGCACGTACACACACACATAGCAAATTAAAACAACAAACATATATATATAAAAAAAACTCTCTCTTCACCTCTTCCTACAAAGCACATACACACACACGTAGCAAATTAAAATAAACGTATATATAAAAACTCTCTCTTCACCTCTTCCTACAAAGCACATACACACACACACACGTAGCAAATTAAAACAAACATATATATATAAAAAAACTCTCTCTTCACCTCTTCCTACAAGGCACATACACACACACATAGCAAATTAAAACAAACATATATATATGTAAAAACTCTCTCTTCACCTCTTCCTACAAAGCACGTACACACACACATAGCAAATTAAAATAAATATATATATAAAAAAAACTCTCTCTTCACCTCTTCCTACAAGGCACATACACACACACACACACACACATTACATAATAATACAAATGACACACACACACACACATTACATAATAATACAAATGACACACACACACACACATTACATAACAATACATATGACACACACAAACACACACACAACAGAGTACAGGTCAACATGTCACTACAGTTTAAAACATAATAATAACAATGCATAAATAATTGTACAACACAATATATATATATAAAAAATTAATGTACAGTGTATTATATCCTGTACAGTCAGCAGCATAAGTTGGCTTCATTTCCACCTACGTATATAATAATTTTATAAGCTATAGTAATGTTGTAACACAATTTGAATGTAGAGATGACAGATATACTTCACATGTGGTAAATTACACATGTTGTTAGGATAGAAACTGAGTGGTTCAGAATGCAACTATCTGGTCATATTAGTATTATTAAGTACATGAGATGGACGCGAATTTATGCTGCCGGCTGTACAGTCGGCAAAAAAAGTTTCGTTACCACCCCTACGTTAATTTTACCATGGGTAAGTCCGGTATGGTTGGTACTGCACCCACTGGGCAGCTGTGACTCGTGTCATCCGGCACATGCTGGACGGGAATTGTCATTGCTCCGGCAGTGTCAACTTTTTTATATCAAAAGTTTAGCTGATTTTAAATTAAATTTTGAGTGTTGAAGAACTCTTACTATTTAACTATTCATTATTAAACATAAGGAAATGCGTTTGAGTATTTTTGAACAAGAATAACTGTGAAATGCCCAGAAAATATAGCATGGGTAAAAGACTGTCATTCGTACTTGGCTGGATCATGCCCTAGTCAGCTGGGTCTGCGGTGAAGAAGGCATCAGACAACCACTTCACTAACTTGCCCATGAACTAATCATGGATCATGTCTTTAAACAGAAATGAAGTGAACGGCGTTACTGGGATTGCCAATCATAGAAATGGCAATGTGGTGCCCGGCAGGAGAGGTAGCCCCTGGCTTCTCAGGTCATTATTCAGCAAAACCCCTGCTATAAAATGAGGATTGGATGGAGTTAAAAAGGTTAGGTCAAGATACAGGGAGATGAAGAAGATATGATCCATGGGCAGAACACTTGATGATGATGATGATGATGCCCATGACACACCGAGGGGCAGTGGCCAGGGGCATGGACTTATGGAGGTCGGAGGGTGGCGGAGGTACCACACTCACCAGTCAGGTGTACCAACATTACATCACACTGTTTTAGGGATGGTAACGAAACTTTTTTTGCCGACTGTACACTACAACTAACTTTAGCACATCATCTACAACTGATATTAAATAATAATAATAACAGGACTTGTAACGAGACACTTATAAGATTAAACAGATCACAAAGCTGTGTTTAAACATAGTGAGGTTGGTTGGTTGGAGAGCATCCTAACAAACCAAAGCCACTGTGGAATCACCCCTAAGACTGACAAGTGTGGTTGGTTGGGGAGCATCCTAACAAACCAAAAATTAAAAAAAAACTACGTGTATAAATTATTATTATTATAAAAATTTAAAAAAAAACACTGTGTATAAATTATTATTATTATAAAAAAAAAATAAAAAAACTGTGTATAAATTATTATTATTATAAAAACTTACTTGTTTTAGTTAATGGAATTATTTATCGATTCATAGATAGTGTGTAAATAAAAAAAAACTATGTGTATAAATAGAAAAAAAAAACTGTGTATAAATTATTATTATTATAAAAATTAAAAAAAAAAAAGTGTATAAATTATTGTTATTATAAAAATTAAAAAAAAGAAGTCTATAAATTATTAATATTATTATTAATTATTATTAATTAAAGAAAAACTATGTATATAAATTATTATAAAAATTAAAAAAAAAACTATATGTATAAATTATTATTATTATTATAAAAATAAAAATAAAACGATGTGTATATTATTATTATTATTATAACTTACTTGTTTTAGTTAATGGAATATCCCTTAGGTCAAGTTCCCCATCAACTTTGAGGTCATTCCATATTGTGTCACCTTGTCCTAACGGGTCAAAACCTGGACAGTGTGACGCCGATACTCCAGGCTGGGGGGGGGGGGGGGGGAGAGGGGGGGAGATGGAGTGAGTGGGAGTGTGGGAGAGAGAGTGGGATAGAGAGAGATAGTGAGGGAGGGAGACAGAGAGAGAGACAGAGAGATAGATAGATAGATAGATAGATAGATAGATAGATAGAGAGAAACAGGACCACAAGAACAAAAATAATGGTGTTCTGTTGCTTAGAAAAATTTGGAGGAATCATTTACTCCGGATTAACCAACACTGTACTTCATCCTTAATTAATTACAAGGATATAATTAATTACAGGGATATAATTAATTACAAGGATATAATTAATTACAGGGATATAATTAATTACAGGGATATAATTAATTACAAGGATATAATTAATTACAGGGATATAATTAATTACAAGGATATAATTAATTACAGGGATATAATTAATTACAGGGATATAATTAATTACAGGGATATAATTAATTACAAGGATATAATTAATTACAGGGATATAATTAATTACAAGGATATAATTAATTACAGGGATATAATTAATTACAAGGATATAATTAATTACAGGGATATAATTAATTACAAGGATATAATTAATTACAAGGATATAATTAATTACAGGGATATAATTCATTACAAGGATATAATTAATTACAGGGATATAATTAATTACAGGGATATAATTCATTACAAGGATATAATTAATTACAAGGATATAATTAATTACAAGGATATAATTAATTACAGGGATATAATTAATTACAGGGATATAATTAATTACAAGGATATAATTCATTACAAGGATATAATTAATTACAGGGATATAATTAATTACAGGGATATAATTAATTACAGGGATATAATTAATTACAGGGATATAATTAATTACAGGGATATAATTAATTACAGGGACATAATTAATTATAGGGATATAATTATAGCACATTATTTTGGGTGGTGGTAAATCTGGAGTAAATGATTCCTCCAAACTACTCATAAAATACATAAAAATAAATATCAAAATATATACATAAAAATAAATATCAAAATATATACATAAAAATAAATATCAAAATATATACATAAAAATAAATATCAAAATATATACATAAAAATAAATATCAAAATATATACATAAAAATAAATATATATATATATTCATAAAATGCCATATACAGTATATATGTATGTATATATGTATGTATGTACAGTATATATGTATGTATATATATATGTATGTATGTACAGTATATATATATGTATGTACAGTATATAATTAAATAACTATATATATAATAAAACAGACTTACCCTTTCTTTAACAGCCAGACAGTACCGTAAATTTAAGCTTCTGAGTGTTTGATGTAATACGACACCTTTGACGTGTGTGTCCTCTAAGTCCTGTTCAAACGTTTCACTCCAACATTCACCTGAAATAAATATGTTGGAAAGTTAGTAACATCATAACATAACATCATAACAGATAATAAAATAACATCATAACAGATAATAAAATAACATCATGAAATAACATCATATAATATCATGAAATAACATCATGACATACGGTAACATCTTAAAATAACATCATGAAATAACATCATAAAATAACATCATAACATACGGTAACATCTTAAAATAACATCATAACATAACATCATGAAATAACATCATGAAATAACATCATAAAGTGACATCATAAAGTAACATCATAACATAACATCATGAAATAACATCATAACATAACATCATAAAATAAATATTAAAGTAACATCATAAAATTACATCATAAAGTGACATCATGAACTAACATCATATAATAACATCATAAAATAACATCATAACATATTATTTTATGATGTTAAGTTATGATGATGATATATGATGTTATGTTATGATGATGTTATGTTATGATGATGTTATATGATATTATTTTAAGTTATTTTATGATGTTATTATATGATGTTATTTTAAGTTATTTTATGATGTTATTATATGATGTTATTTTAAGTTATTTTATGATGTTATTATATGATGTTATTTTAAGTTATTTTATGATGTTATTATATGATATTATTTTAAGTTATTTTATGATGTTATTATATGATGTTATTTTAAGTTATTTTATGATGTTATTATATGATGTTATTTTAAGTTATTTTATGATGTTATTATATGATATTATTTTAAGTTATTTTATGATGTTATTATATGATGTTATTTTAAGTTATTTTATGATGTTATTATATGATGTTATTTTAAGTTATTTTATGATGTTATTATATGATATTATTTTAAGTTATTTTATGATGTTATTATATGATGTTATTTTAAGTTATTTTATGATGTTATTATATGATGTTATTTTAAGTTATTTTATGATGTTATTATATGATATTATTTTAAGTTATTTTATGATGTAATTTTATGTTATGTTATGATGTAATTTTATGATGTTATGTTATGATGATATTTTATTATGTTACTATATGATGTTATTTTAAGTTAAGTTATGATGTTATTTCATGATGTTATTATATATTAAGTTATGATGTTATTTTAAGTTATTTCATGATGTAATTATACGATGTTATTACATGACGTTATGTTATGATGATATTATTTCATGATGTAATTATATGATGTTATTTTAAGTTATTTCATGATGTAATTATATGATGTTATTTTAAGTTATTATATGATGTTATTTTAAGTTATTATATGATGTTATGTTAGTATATGATGTTATTTTAAGTTATAAGTTATTTTATGATGTTATTTCATGATGTTATTATGTTATTATATGATGTTATTAATATTATCATAAACTCACCATCTTTATCTTCACTTCCACCTGTTCCGTTCTTGAAGGTGAAGGCTATAGACACATCCCTTGGTTCACAATTGTGGTTCTCTATTGTCCAAATAAACACACCAACGGGTAAACACGAATCCTGAAACAACACACGTAATTATTATTTATTATTATTATTTCTAGATGACGAGGTGTAATTATTATTATTATTATTATTTCTGAAAGACCACGTGTAATTATTATTATTATTATTATTATTTCTAGATGATGAGGTGTAATTATTATTATTATTATTATTATTTCTGAAAGACCACGTGTAATTATTATTATTTATTATAAGAGTAAACAGGAATCCTGAAAGACAAGGCGTAATTATTATTATTATTATTATTATTATTTCTAGATGATGAGGTGTAATTATTATTATTATTATTTCTAGATGATGAGGTGTAATTATTATTATTATTATTATTTCTGAAAGACCACGTGTAATTATTATTATTTATAAAAAGAGTAAATGCGAATCCTGAAAGACGAGGTGTAATTATTATTATTATTATTATTTCTAGATGATAAGGTGTAATTATTATTATTATTATTTATTATACGAGTAAACATGAATCCTAAAAGACCACGTGTAATTATTATTATTTATTATAGAACAAATAAACATAAATCCTGAAACTCACCTTATAGCATTCATTGTATTTATTATATATATTGTATTCATTGTATTTGTTGTATAATTATAAACAGACTTACTTTATAATTATGAGGTATAACTGGAGATATTTATTGTATTAATTGTATTTATAGTATTCATTGTATTTATAGTATTCATTGTATTTATAGTATTCTTTGTATTTATTGTATTCAGTGTATTTATTGTATTCATTATATTCATTGTATTCATTGTATTTACTGTATTTATTATAGTTATTGTATTTATTATATTCATTATATTCATTGTATTTATTGTATATTGTATAATTTATTGTATACCGGTACTGTATAATTAATCTAGACTTACTTTATAATTATGAGGTATAACAGGAAATAATTATTGTATTCATTGTATTTATTGTATTAATTGTATTTATTGTATACCAGTACTGTATAATCAAACCTAAGACTTACTTTATAATTATGAGGTATAACAGGAGATAATTATTGTATTCATTGTATTTACTGTATTAATTGTATTCATTGTATTAATTGTATTTATAGTATTTATAGTATTCATTGTATTTATTATATTCATTGTATTTATTATATTCATTGTATTCACTGTATTTATTGTATTTATTGTATTCATTGTATTTACTGTATTAATTGTATTTATTGTATACCGGTACTGTATAATTATAAACCTAAGACTTACTTTATAATTATGAGGTATAACAGGAGATACTTGTTGTATTCATTGTATTTACTGTATTAATTGTATTCATTGTATTTACTGTATTTATTGTATTTATTTTATTCATTGTATTTACTGTATTTATTATATTCATTGTATTCATTATATTTATTGTATTTACTGTATTTATTATATATATTTTATTTATTGTATTCATTGTATTTACTGTATTCATTATATTTATTGTATACCAGTACTGTATAATTATAAATAGACTTACTTTATAATTATGAGGTATAACAGGAGATACTTGTCGACATATGAGTCTAATACTTTGTTCTTTAATGTTATATACTGTCCATGACCGTGGGTACAGTCCACAATACAGTCCATCGGCACCGTTGAAACCCCAGTCCCACGCACCAAGCACTTTCTTAGGTCGACTGTAACAAATAAATAAATAAATAAATACATAAATACATAAATACACATTAATATATAAATAAATAAATAAATAAATACATAAATAAATAAATAAATAAATAAATAAATAAATACATAAATACACATTAATATATAAATAAATAAATAAATAAATAAATACATAAATAAATACATAAATACACATTAATATATAAATAAATAAATAAATAAATACATAAACATTAATAAATAAATAAATAAATACATAAACATTAATAAATATATAAATAAATAAATAAACAAATACATAAATAAATAAATAAATAAATATATAAATAAACAAATAAACAAATTAATAAATAAATAAATAAATAAATAAATAAACAAATAAATAAACAAATAAATAAATAAATAAATAAATAAACAAACAAATAAATAAATAAATACATAAATAAATACATAAATACACATTAATATATAAATAAATAAATAAATAAATAAATAAATAAACAAATAAATAAACAAATAAATAAACAAATAAATAAATAAATAAATACATAAATATTAATATACATACAAATAATAAAAAAATATACTGTATAATAGTAAATAAATATGTAAATAATAAATAACAAATAAATAAAAAATTAATAGTAAATAAATAAACAAACAGACAAACAAATACATAAATAAATATTAATAAATATATATATAATTAATGTGTATATAACATTTATACCTGTATTTAATCTGTATTTAACATTTATTTAACCTGTATTAACATTTATACCTGTATTTAATCTGTATTAACATTTATGCCTGTATTTAATCTGTATTTAACATTTATTTAACCTGTATTTAACATTTATACCTGTATTTAACATTTATACCTGTAATTAACGTGTATATTATAACATTTCTACCTGTATTTAATCTGTATTCAACATTTATACCTTTTTTAACGTGTATTTAACATTTATACCTGTATTTAACATGTATACCTGTAATTAACCTGTATTTAACGTATATATAACATTTCTACCTGTATTTATTTAAGCTGTATTTAACATTTATACCTGTAATTAATGTCTATATAACATTCATACCTGTATCTAATCTATATTTAACATTTCTACCTGTAATTAACCTGTATTTAACATTCATACCTTTATATAACATTTATACCTGTAATTAACATTTATACCTGTAATTAACATATATATAACATTAATTTATACCTGTATTTAATATTTATACCTATATTTAACATTTATACCTGTAATTAACCTGTATATTATAACATTTCTACCTGTATTTAACCTGTATTTATTCTGTATTTAACCTATATTTATTTAACCTGTATTTATACCTATAATTAACATAAACATAACATTTAATACCTGTATGTTGACAATACTTTCTGACAGAGTGTATTTCCTTTAGGGTCTCTGATGGTAACAATGAACTGATTGGCCATGACGGTCTGGTACTCATAGATACCCGGCACCATCTGATACCTACAGAACTCTCCTCGGAAACCACGACCAATGGTACCAGAACCAATACCACCCAACGGTACACCTGCAAAATATTGTTATGTTATTATTATTATTATTAGTTAGGTAGTATTTAAAATATTATATGTGTGTATATTGTTGTGTGTGTGTGTATTATGTTGTGTGTGTATATTATATGTGTGTGTATATTATTAGTTATGTATTATTTAAAATATTATGTGTGTGTATAATATGTTGTGTGTGTATATTATGTGTGTGTGTATTATGTGTGTGTGTATATTATTATGTGTGTGTATATATTGTATTGTGTGTGTGTATATTATGTTGTGTGTGTATATTATTATGTGTGTGTATAATATTAGGTATGTGTGTATATTATTATGTGTGTATATATTGTATTATGTGTGTGTGTATAATATAAACAATTATATTAATAGTTATGTATTATTTAAAATATTATGTGTGTATATATTATTATGTGTGTGTATATATTATTATGTGTGTGTATATTTATGTTGTGTATATAATATTATGTTGTGTGTATAATATAAACAATTATATTATTAGTTATGTATTATTTAGAATATTATGTGTGTGTATATTATTATGTGTGTGTACATTATTATGTGTGTATATAATATTATGTGTGTGTATAATATTATGTGTGTATATATTATTAAGTGTGTGTATATTATTATGTGTGTGTATATAATAATTACATTGTGTATATAATAATTACATTGTGTATTTAATATTATGTGTGTGTATATTATTATGTGTGTGTATATAATATTATGTGTGTGTATAATAATATGTTGTGTGTATATATTATTATGTGTGTGTATATAATATTATGTGTGTATATCATTATGTGTGTGTATATCATTATGTGTGTGTATATAATATTATGTGTGTGTATATAATATTATGTGTGTGTATATATTATTATGTGTGTGTATATAATATTATGTGTGTGTATATAATATTATGTGTGTGTATATAATATTATGTGTGTGTATATAATATTATGTGTGTGTATATATTATTATGTGTGTGTATAATATGTTGTGTGTGTATATATTATTATGTGTGTATATATTATTATGTGTGTGTAAATAATATTATGTGTGTGTATAATATTGTGTGTGTCTATATATTATTATGTGTGTGTATATAATTAAGTGTGTGTATATATTATTATGTGTGTGTATATATTATCAAGTGTGTGTATATTATTATGTGTGTGTATATAATGTTATGTATGTGTATATAATAATTACATTGTGTATGCTGTATAATAATTTTTGTTTACATCGGAACACATATAAACAATATTATTAGTAATGTATGGTTTAACATAACACAAACGACAGTACATAACAAACAAATTAATTACACACACACACACACACACACACATTAATTACAAACATAACACACACACACATTAATTACAAACATAACACACACACACACACACATTAATTACAAACATAACACACACACACACAAATTAATTAGACATAACACACACACACACACACTTACACACACATATACACACACACACTCTCTCTCTCTCTCTTTTAAACACACACACACACACACATTAATTACAAACATAACAACACACACACACACACACACACACACATATACATAAAGATATACACACACACACAAACAAAGAAACACATACACACACACACATTAATTACAGACATAACACACACACACACACACACACACACACACATACAACTCACCATACATTTGTTTTCCGTGCATCATGGTAATACAGTCAATCCATGGCTTCCGTCCACGGGCCCTCGTATATACATAATACACCAGATATCTGTATACACATTAAAATTAATATAAATATACATAATATATATATATACACATAATATATATATACATAATATATACACATAATATATATATACATAATATACGGGATATCTGAATAAACATAAAAATTAATATAAATACACATTATATATATATATATATATATATATATATATATACGTAATATATATATACATAATATATATATACATATAATATATATACACATAATATATACACATAATATATATACACATAATATATATACACATAATATATATACACATAATACACCAGATTGTAACAAGAAAATTGTGAAAAAGCCAATTTAAAACATTTTGAAACTTAGAAAAATGACAAAACCTGATATATATATACAGTACTTATAAGAGTTAATTAATTATATAACACATTTGTGAGGAAAATGGAATATAGAAAAGTTGTTTGTAATAGTGAAATATAAACACTGGTAATAGTAAACAATTTAAAATCCAATTGTGGTAACTGGTAAAAAATATTCCTTAAGGGGGTGCGGGAATAGGGGGACAGGCTTGGGGGGGGGGGGGGTTTAGGGGGGTGCAGGTGTATGGGACAGGCTTGGGGGTGCGGGAATAGGGGGACAGCCTTGGGGGGGGGGTTTAGGGGGGTGCAGGTGTATGGGACAGGTTTGGGGGGCGCGGGAATAGGGGGACAGGCTTGGGGTAGATAGAAAGCCTGTCCCCCTATTCCCGCACCCCCATAACCACCCCCCAAGCCTGTCCCCCTACTCCCGCACCCCCTAAACCCCCCTCAAGCCTGTCCCCTACTCCCGCACCCCCCTAAACCCCCCTCAAGCCTGTCCCCCTACTCCTGCACCCCCTTAACTAATGACAATATAAATTAATTGTGTTAAAATTACCTTAAAAAATCACATACCAAAATAACAATATCAATTAATCAAGAGTTAAAATTACCTTAAAAAATGAGAATATAAATTAATTAAGTGTGAAAATTACCTTAAAAAATCACAATATAAATTAATTAAGTGTACAAATTTACCTTAAAAAATCACGTACCAAAATCACAATATAAATTAAATAAAGTGTTAAAACTACCTTAAAAAATCACAAATACAAAATAATTAAGTGTTAAAAATACGGTAATAAATTCAATAAATACCAAATTACCTTAAAAAAATCACAATATAAATTAAATAAATGTTAAAATTACCTATAAAAATGACAATATAAAATAAATAAGTGTAAAAACTCACCTTAAAAATAATGGTATAAGTTGAGGAAGTGTTAAAATTGCCGTACCAAAATTACGTTAAAAAATCACAATATAAAGAAATTAAATGTTAAAATTACGTTAAAAAATCCCAATACCAATTAAATAAGTGTAAAAACTACCTTAAAAAATCACAAGTATACAAATTTATCTTAAAAAATCACGTACCAAAATCACAATATAAATAAATTACCTATAAAAATGACAAATCAATTAAATAAATGTTAAAAACTCACCTTAAAAATAATGGTATAAGTTGTGGAAGTGTTAAAATTACCTAACCTAAACTAATGACAATATAAAATAATTAAGTGTTAAAATTACCTATAATAATCCCAATATAGAGTAATTAAGCGTTAAAAAATCCCAATATAAATTAATTAAATGTTAAAAAATGACAATATAAATTAATTAAATGTAAAAAAACGACAATATAAAATAATAAAATGTTAAAAAATCCCAATATAAATTAAATAACTATTAAAATTACCTATAAAAATCCCAATATAAATTAAATAAATGTTAAATAATCCCAATATAAATTAAATTAAGTATACAAAACTCACCTTAAAAATAATGGTATAAGTTGTGGAAGTTGTGTTATTCTGGGTCTAATATTTTGGTTTCTCTTTTCAGGGAAGGTATAATCAAGAGGAACCATCCACCCATGTCTAGGGAATAACAACCTATTATTATCTACTACTAGTTTATTTTTTACACCTTCAGCGCCTTCTTCGTATACGTCATTCATCATCAAACACACATACACACAGAGGAAGGAACACACAACCTTCCCCTTCCACTTCCTGTTGACTACTGAGGCAAAATATTTAGCCAGGGTTGTCAACTTCTCATGAGGTATTTGTGGTATTACCTTAAAAAGTGAGTTAAAAATACCTTAGATGGAGCCAAATTACCTTAGATACCAAACTAGGTGATTATTTTAACATAAATTGAACCCTTGACACACGATATTTTTGTGTAGTTATAATAATTTTTGACAGCAAGGAATTTTTCTTTTACTACGACCCATGAAATAACGGAAGAATTCGTGGAAAGTACCTTACATTGTCAAAGCTTTACCTTAAATAGTCCCAAATTACGCTAATCTAGGGTAATTAACTTAAAAATGAGAGCATTGGACAGTGTTGCCAGGTCTTGACGAAATTTCCTCAACTTCAACATCAGAATTTCCCTTTTTACCTCAATAATTCTCTGTTTACTCTTGAAGATAGTTGTATATTTACCATCTACTTGATATTTCGTCTGGTAGAAATTTCCCCATTTACTCTTAATTAAACAATTTTAATATGATAGGGTACATCTAATTCCCCATGTCTACAGAAAATTCCCCATACTTGGCAACACTGCTGAGGGAAATTTAGCACAAAAAATGTAAATATGTTGAAGGATCAGTCAGTGTTACCAATTTTTTCTAGCATGTTGCGCTACAATTTGCCTCGGTTATTAGCGATGGTTTTCCGCTAAATTATTATCCGTAGCTTATTATTTTCATGTCGCTATGGATTAAAAATTATAGGAAAACTAGAAAATATTACATAATTATTTAATACATGTAATATATCATCATGTCTATACCCAAATGTACAGTCGAAAGCATAAATTCGCGTCCATCTTATGCACTTTTGGTAATGCTAATAATATGACCAGATAGTTGCATTCTGAACCAGTTTCTATCCTTAAAAACATGTGTAATTTACCACATGTGAAGTATATCTGTCATCTCTGCATTCAAATTGTGTTACTACATCAATATAGCTCATACATACATAGGTAGAAATGAAGCGAACTTATGCTGCCGACTGTACGTACCTTATGTACCCAAACTTACCCAACTTAATGAATGGGTGAATGGAAAGTTTATAATTATATTGTAGGGAACTTAATGAATGTCTGGAGTGTAGAAATGAGTGTAAAATGACTAACAAAACCCTAAGAAAACATATTGAGTGTAAAATGACTAACAAAACCCTAGGAAAACATATTGAGTGTAAAATGAGTGTAAAATGACTAACAAAAGCCTAGTAGGAAAACATATTGAGTGTAAAATGACTAACAAAAGCCTGGAAAAACATATTGAGTGTAAAATGAAGTAGTTGTTGTTGTTATTGATGATCTGCCCCACAGACCCCTGGTACACTCTGGTCACAGTGAAAAAAAAAAAAAAAATTAAACTAAAGGAGGGTCTGTATGTCCCTATATGTCTGGACTACCGAAGCACATCCCAGGGAAATAGGACTACAGCTTACTGGACCAGGGAGTCTGGGGGCCTCCGACCACCAGGGAGATTGGGGGTAAAGTCATTGATACCACAGCCACAGCTTACTGGACCAGGGAGTCTGGGAGCCTCATTGGGGGAAGGTCTTTGATACCACAGCTAATGTTGTGGGCCCAAGTCCATGTTACCACAAGAGGTACAAGTGGGGCCACACCTTCCATAACACCAGTCCTGAAGGCACCATAAGGGGCAGGGTTTTACACTGTTGTATACAAAGGCATAATACACACCCCGTGTGCTGGTGGTCCACACACCAGTGGGAGGGGAAAAAAAAGAAGCCTCTGGTTGCAGTCCACCTCACGTGTATTTTTAATCCATGTGGACAGATCTCGTCAAATGCACTATAAAGTGACCAGATCCTACAACAATGTTTATTCTAGCCCTGTGGGGGATAACTAATATTCACAGAGAATAAAGTCAGCCCCACTGGACAGAAATGAAGTAGTGAATAAAAGTATTAATTGTATTAATTTTTTTTTTTTTATCAAGAGTCTACTGTACAGAGAGGATTGGCAACACTGATAGTAGTCGTGTGGCTTTGAAATTCACCATGGGCCGTACCCAAGAATATCACACACACTGTAGCAAACACCAAGCACCTTATACTTCCCTGTCCTCACCTGTTCACCTACCACTGGAGGCCCCCATGACACCTGCACACACAGCCGACCAAACAAGATAAAAGGAGTGGATGCGCCTCGCTCCAATCACTCTACAGTTAACCTTCTACCTGGACTCACCTCTTGTTCCTGCCACCGACCTCACCCGCTGCCACTCTCACCAGTTCCAACACACCACACTACCTCCTACAGCAGCTACAACACACCACACTACCTCCTACAGCAGGAAGTACACCCGAGCTCGTAAAATTTGCGACCACGTACTTAGATGTTTATGCCATCTGAGCTGGTAACACTGTGTGGGAAAGGTGTCATTGCAGGTGAAAGATTGTAACTATCATGTCAATCTACTATGTTCCACCTACTCTGTTGATTCCTCACCAAATAAATGTTACCAGCTCAAATGGCATATAAACATCTAAGTACTGTACGTGGTCGCGAATTTACGAGCTCGGGTGTACCAGTGTGATATTCAACCTTGTAGCCAAACCAATAAATTGTTACTGTGTATAATTGAGTCAGTAAACCCCAATATTAACACTAACACCATTATATATACACCAACACCGATATTCTCACATCAGAGTTACAAAACACTTCACACTCCCAAAACATATCATTATTATTATTACTATTATTATTATTATTAATCTTATCATTATTATATTTTTATTACTATTATTATTATCATTATTTTTAATTTTATCATTATTTTATTTTTATTATTACTATTATTATTATTTTTATTTTATTTTTATTAGTTATTATTATTTTTATTTTTTATTATTATTATTATTTTATTTTTATTACTCATTATTATTTTTATTTATTTTTTATTATTATTATTATTATTATTTACTCTACATACACCCTATTCAAGGTTATTAATTAAGATATGTCCATGGCTGTATGCATGAACAGCCGTGGTGGTGGTGGTGGTGTATACGATGGGTGTGTGTACGATGGGTGTGTATACGAGGGGTGTGTAGTGTTTCACCCGGTGTTAATCACGTGTTCACCAACTGTTACCCTCCCGGAATGAGCTCAAAGTTCTTAGTGACCGATCTTTGGGTAAGGCTGGAACCTTTTTCACACACCAGGATGGCGAGGTTACAACTCCTCCACTTATGTCCAGTATCTATTGTCTGCTAGGTAAACAGTATGTATGTATATGTATATGTATGTATTTTCTGCTAGGTGAACAGTATGTATGTATATGTATGTATTCTCTCCTAGGTAAACAGTATGTATATGTATGTATTTTCTGCTAGGTAAACAGTATGTATATGTATGTATTCTCTGCTAGGTAAACAGTATGAATAAGTATGTATATGTATGTATTCTCTTCTAAGTGAACAGGGGTTACAACGTATAAGGAAACAATAACAAACTGTGTGTGTGTGTGTATATGTGTGTGTGTGTGTATGTATGTGTGTGTTTATGTGTGTGTGTGTGACAGAGGCTTAGCGGTGTGTGTGTATGTGTGTGTGTGTGAGAGAGTGTGTGTGTGTATGTATGTATGTATGTATGTATGTGTGTATGTATATGTGTGTATGTATATGTGTGTATGTATATGTGTGTATGTATATGTGTGTATGTATGTGTGTGTCATCATATCGGCCCCACATCATCATAAATAATCACCATCAAATTATTTACACACATATAATTATCAGCCTAATAAAACTTCATATGGAAAGTTTCACAGTTTTCTTTATTTTTCATTTTATATAATTATATAGCATATTTTTATTTTATTTTTTTGAAGATAAATATATTGAGGCAGTGCAAAAAAAGATAATAATAATAATAATCATACAGTAATAATAATAATAATAAAGTAATAATAATAATAATAATAATAATCATACAGTAATAATAATAATAAAAATAAAGTAATAATAATAATAATAATAATAATAATAATAAAAATACAGTAATAATAATAATAATAATAATAATAATAATAATAATATAGTAAAAACAGATCATAGAGGTGACATAGTAATTAATTAAGGAGTTAGTTAATTAATAATAATTGTGGAATAACTCTGTATTCCTCCAAACTTATTACAATAAACAACAATAATAATAATAATAAGCAAAAAACACCATTATTTGTGTTTATCTGGCCCTGTTTGTTTGTTTGTTTGTTTGTTGGTATGTTTGTTTGTTCGCTTTTTTGTTGGTATGTTTGTTTGTTTGTTCTCTTTTTTGTTGGTATGTTTGCTTTTTTGTGTTTGAGAGTATGTTTGTTTGTTTGCTTTTTTGTTGGTATGTTTGTTTGTTTGTGTTTGCTTTTTTGTTGGTAAGTATGTATGTTTGTGTTTGCTTAAATGTTGGTATGTTAGTTTGTGTGTTTGCTTTTTTTGTGTTTGTTGGTATGTTTGTGTGTTTGCTTTTTCGTCAATATGTTTGTTTGTTTGCTTTTGTGTTTGTGTGTTTGTATACTTTGCAGGAATCATAATACTCCAATCTATTTATCTATGTACCAATTTTTTTTTTTTTCCATTTTGTAATTCGGTGAAAATATTATATTGTGCAGAAATCAAACACACCAACATTAATTAATTAACTTCTATAATATAATCAATAATATATATATAATTTTTTTTTTTAAACCCTACATCACTCAAACATCATAATTATTTTTTTCTGTTTATCAGTGAATTAATTTTTTTTTTTTTATCTGCGTGTAAACGATATTTGACAAAAAAAAAAAAAAAATTACGTCCAAAAATAATAATAATAAAAATAATAATAATAAAAATAATAATAATAATAATAATAATAAAAATAATAATAATAATAATAATAATAATAATAATAATAATAATAATAATAATATACTACAATTTTTGAAGCTGTCTTATTTATCTATTTACACACACACACGCATGCGCACACGCACACACACACACGCACACATGCACACACACGCACACACACGAGGCTATATGTCGTCTGCAAGATAATAATAATAATAATAATAATAATAATAATAATAATAATAATAATAATAATAATGCCTGGGAGAGATGAGTGGGTGGGAGAGGGATTGATTGATTGATTGATTGAGCAGTGTGTGAGAGGGAAGAGAGAGATGTGTAAAATGTGTGAGTGAAGAGAGAGAGGTGTGTGTGAAGTGTGAGAGGTGTGTGAGTGAAAGAGGAGAGGTGTGTAAAATGTGAGAGAAGAGAGAGAGATGTGTGTAAAGTGTGAGTGAGAGGAGAGGTGTGTGTGAAGTGTGAGAGGTGTGTAAAGTGTGTGAGGGGAAGAGAGAGGTGTGTAAAGTGTGAGGAGAGGTGTGTGAGAGGGGAGAGGTGTGAGAGGTGTGTGAAAGTGAGAGGAGAGGTGTGTGAGAGTGAAGAGAGAGGTGTGAGAGTGAAAACAGAGGTGTGTAAGGTGTGTAAAGTGTGAGGAGAGGTGTGTAAGGTGTGAGTGAAGAGAGGTGTGTAAAATGTGAGAGTGAAGAGAGAGGTGAGTGAGAGTGAATTGTGAGGGGATATTTCTTAACATGATATTTTTTTATAGATTACTGTATTAATAATGTCACTAAAAATGTTAATACAAGTGTTGGTTATTGTATTAATACACTATACACTCACTATACTACACTACACACTGATTATACACACATATACACACACACATGCATATATACGGGTAGTACGCACATACACACATGGGTAATATGCACACACACTGATTATACACACATATACACACACACATGCATATACACGGGTAGTACGCACATACACACATGGGTAATATGCACACACACTGATTATACACACATATACACACACACACATAGGTACTACACACACACACATACATACATACATACATACACACACACACACACACGCACACACACAAGTAATGCGCACATACACACGCGCACACGAGTAATATGCACGTTGACACACAAGTACTACACGCATAATTATGAGTACTAAACATACATACACGCACACACACACACACACGGTATCATACACGCATCCACACTACAAGCAGGATACACACACATGCATGTACACATAAGTACTACACTACACACACACACACACACATATACACATAAGTACTAAACTACACGCATACACACACCCATTATCAAACACACACACACACACACACACACACACACATACGCATAAGTACTAAACTACACGCATACACACACCCATTATCAAACACACACACACACACACACACAAGCACTACATATGAAAGCGCAGTTTAACACACACACACACACACACACACACACACACTACACTATAAACACACACACATACACATACACACACACACACTACACTACACACACACACACACACACATACACACAATGGTAGTTAATTCACAAACAGTAAATTTTGAGAAGAGGAATCATTTGGTGTAAAGAATTAATTACAATTTAACTTACAATCCATAAATCAGTATTTCCCTCTTGTCATATTCTTAATTAATAGAACCTGTGTGTGTGTGTGTGTGTGTGTGTGTGTGTGTGTGTGTGTGTGTGTGTGTGTGTGTGTGTGTGTGTGTGTGTGCGTGTGTGTGTGATGTAGTCGGAAAATTGGAGATAAAACGAGTCCTTCAAATATTGCCACGAAACACACACACACACACACACACCTATATGGAAGGAGCATGTGTGTTTGTTTCGCGCAAATATTGCCACCAAACACACACACACCTATATGGAAGGAGTGCGTTTGTTTCGCGCAAATATTGCCACGAAACACACACACACACACACACCTATACGGAAGGAGCACGTGTGTTTCGCGCAAATATTACCACAAAACACACACACACACACACACCTATATAGAAGGAGCGTGTGTGTGTGTTTCGCGCAAATATTACCACCAAACACACACCTATATGGAAGGAGCATGTGTGTGTGTTTCGAGCAAATATTACCACCAAACACACACACACACACACACACCTATATGGAAGGAGCATGTGTGTTTGTTTGTTTCGCGCAAATATTACCACCAAACACACACCTATATGGAAGGAGCATGTGTGTGTGTGTTTCGCGCAAATATTACCACCAAACACACACCTATACGGAAGGAGTGTGTGTTTGTTTCGTGGCATAGTCAGGAGGAATCAGAAGCCTTAAATTTTTCCTTCTATTTTTTCTGGTCCAACACAATTTCTGACAAAAGGTTTTCATTTGACTCTTCATAATTATCTTTGCTTAACCCTTACGCTGCCGTATTGTTTGCATTTGCAAACTGGTATATACCGGATTATAAAATATTAAGGAATTATTACCTGAGTATAATGAAAAAATAGTCTGTTGTGTCTGTATTAGAATGCAAGAGTTTATTTGCTATAACTGTGTGGGAATAAGATTTTCATCAGGTGAAATTCAAATTTTGGGCGGGAATTGACGAACGCCTGTAGAGGCCTACTCCCTCCGACCCTCTCCCTCTCCCACAGTGATACCAGCTCAGGTTGGCTTGACGAAATTTCCCTACCATCAACTTTAGAATTTACCTTTTTGCCTCAATTATTCCCTGAGTACTCATGAACATTGACGGTCTTTTTGAAATTATTTTCGACTAGTAGAAATTTCCCTGTATACCCTTGAACAATCTTTATATAATTTCCCTGTGAACTTCAAAATTTTATAAAACAGAGAATGTTCCCTGCACCTGGCAACACTGGTCTCCCTTGCTCGCAGCCCGCAGAGAGATGCAGCAGTATTGCCACTCGTAAATGGCTTACAGTATAATTATTATTTTGTTATCAGCAATACATACATTTTGCCTATTTTCTTTTCGCTCATATGTGTATATGAATATATGTTCTTGTCCTAGAACTACTAAAACTAAGTAATGACTAATTTATTCAATACTTGGAATGCCTTTGCCACCTCAACCTCCCTCCCACTATACTCACTATAGCCTAATAGTTATGTTCCCACTAAATACTTGTAACTCAGAAAGCATGGCAGTGATAACCACTGCACACATAATAATAATAATAATAATAATAGAGGCGAGATAGATCAGAAAAGATAATGAAAGTAGAATTTCCAAGCAAACATATGTTTTGGTAAGTTGTCAAACAGCAGAAACTTATTATCTGCTGGGCAAGCTGAGATGAACTTGGCAAACAGAAAGTTATTATTATTATAAATAGGACTAGCATGAGGTCCATAGGAGCTTATGTCACTCATAGGAAAATATATTTGTGTTATAAAGAGGTGTAGATATATGGCAAACGGGAAGTATTTGTAGTAGCCTAATGGAAACGGTAAAATATTACATCTATTTAGGAATATAACTTATCAATTGTTATTCTTAGAGGAAGAATGAAAAAAATATCACGTACCACAGGCTAGTGAGGAACTATGACAAAAACTAAAAATACGTAGCCTATTAGGCCCTATAAACCATTATAGAAGCCTTGTACAAATATCCATTACTTACATAACACGAATAATAAAATAAATTTAATTGTTGTACAATTTACAATACATGCTTTACTGTACAAATCTATACAGTAATTATTATTTTGTCCTTATAACTGTCTCTGGGTGGCTGGGTAAATAATAAGGCCCGAGACACACAGGTTCTTTGTAATGGTTACACAAGGATCAACACACACTTGTCACACAGTAACACCACTGTAGTGGGAACGTGAAGGTGAAGAAAAGTCACAATGGTAGACAAATGATTTATTACCATACAGTTTGGCCTCTTCAGTGGTGAATAGTCAAAGGACGTGTGTGTGGTCCTTGTATGTCCACTACAAAGCGTCCGTGTGTCCTCTGGGCCTAATAGTTCAATAACACAAATTTTTCAAACGTTTAAATATAGCCTACTGTACACCATATAAATAATAAATGGTAAATACTAATATAAAAAGTTCCAATCATATAATTTATTGACGCATTACGACGAAATAACCAAAACCACGGCCGCCGGTCGGTTATAAACCAAAACGAGCTCCCAGAATACTGGCTAGTAGGCTCCAATGAACATAAGTTTACCACCTAATGTCTCATATTATACTCTAACAACTGTCCTGGCTGAGTTTTGTGTTTGGTGCCAAACCATGGTGAGTTGTCAGTAACCACCAAGTACCTAAACCAACCATTCCCACTTTTAAACAATTATTATAAGTGAAAACAGCATATGCTGTCGGTGGCACTGGGGAGTGCTCTGTAGCGAACAGCATATGCTGTCGGCGGCAGTGTAAGGGTTAAAATAAAATATACTGTATATATGAATTTTCTCTTCTGTGAAAAAAAATAAAAATAAAAAAGAAAGAAGTGACTTGATTTAATTGTTATCTCATCAGTAGCAATAATAATAATAATAATAATGATAATAATAATAATGATAATAATAATAATATTAATAATAATAAAAATAATAATAACACTAATGATAATAAAAATAATAATAATAATAATAATAATAATAATAATAATAATAATAACACTAATAATAATAATAATAATAATAATAATAATAATAACACTAATAATAATAATAATATCAATAATAATAAAAATAATAATAATAATAATAACACCCATAATAATAAAAATAATAATAAAAATAATAATAATAATATATATACTGTAAAAGATTGGGTTGTATGCAAGGACAATAGGGGTGGTGGTGTATACGATGGTGTGGTACCGATACTATGACACCATAGTACCACACCATGGATGTTTCTTGCATACCAACCCTTAGTACCAAGTGATATTATTATTATTATTATTATGGTATTATTATTGTTATTATGGATTATTATTATTATTGTTATGATATTATTATTATTATTATTATTATGGTATTATTATTGTTATGGTATTATTATTATTATTATTATTATTATTATTATTATTATGGCATTATTTTTGTTATGGTATTATTATTATTATTATTATTATTATTATTATTATTGTTATGGTATTTGGTATGACTGTTTTTCCTTTCTGTATAATATGAAATCAAAATATACAAATCAATTGGTTGTTGTATTATTATTATATTAATTATGTTATTTCTATGCATTTTGTGTTAGAGTTAATTCATATCCATATAAAAAATTGATTATATTTCATTATTATACACTACGAAAAATACAAACAAAAATTATCATGGTGTATATTATAGAAAAAGTATTACATTTTGTATTATACACAAACAAAATCAAACTAAAAACTATGGTCAATATATATATAAAAAAAAAAAAAAAAAAAAATTATCATTAAAAAAAAAAAAAAAAAATTAATATCAATATTACAAAAAAAAAATATATATATATGGTGATTATTACACAGAAAAACAAAAAACAAAATATATATGGTGATTATTACACAGAAAAACAAACAAAATAATTATAATTAAATCTTTGACAGAGAAACAAATAAAATCATAATTATCTTCTATTCAAAGTATAAGGCCATTGTTACACTATGTGGTATTAACTCACACACAGTTTTATGTACTTGGTAACACTGTCTGGCCACACCACACCACACCACACCACACCGCCGCTCCACACCACACCACAACACACAGCCGCTCCACACCACCGCCACACCACACCGCCGCTCCACACCACACCACACCTCACCGCCGCTCCACACCACAACACACCCGCTCCTCACCACAACACAGCCGCTCCACACCACACCTCACCACACACCACACCACACCACACCGCCGCTCCACTCATACCACTCTTTTTAAAATTAATTATTACCAGATTTTGACGAAGATTTATTTATTCAAAGCATGATTCAATTCTTTGGGAAAAAAAAAAGTGGAGAAGAATATTCGAATAAAAATTAACATAGATTAAATTTGATACGAGAACCTAACCTGACTTGGAGTTTAACCTAAAGAATTGATTAGAAAGGTTAAGAATATTTTGTATCTGTTTATGTAATTTGTCATGTATTTATATTAATACAAATTGTGCTTAATTAATACCACTGTTATTTGTAGCTAAACCATATAGTGTAACAATGGCCTAAAGGGAACCTGTGTGTGTGTGTGTGTGTGTGTGTGTGTGTGTGTGATGCAGTCAGAAAATTAGAAGTAAACGAGTCCTTCAAATATTGCCATGAAACACACACACACACACACACACACACACACACACACACACCTATATGGAAGAAGTGTGTTTGGTGGCACAGTCACAGTTCCTCTCTCTCTTTCTCTCTCAGTATAATAATAATAATAATAATAATAATAATAATAATAATAATAATAATAATAATCATAGAAAATTCCTACATAGGTTAAGCAGCGCACATGATGGGAAAGGTGGTGTGTACGTATAGGAAAAGGTGGTGTGTACGCGATGGGGTATTGGGCGTACACACGATGGGATAGGTGGTGTGTACGTATAGGAAAAGGTGGTGTGTATGTGTAGGGATAATAGGTACACACGATGGGATATGTGGTGTGTGCGTATAGGGAAAGGTGGTGTGTATGTGTATGGATAATAGGTACACACGATGGGATATTTGGTGTGTACGCAATGGGATAGGTGGTGTGTACGCGATAGGATACTAGGTACACACACGACTGTATAATTAGTGTGTATGTTATGAAGTGTTAGGCGCACACATGATGGTATAATTAGTGTGTACGTGTAGGGATAATAGGTACACACACGAATGTATAATTAGTGTGTACGTAATGGAGTGTTAGGCGCACACACAATGGTATAATTAGTGTGTACACGATGGGACAATAGGTACACACACGATGGTATAATTAGTGTGTATGTGATGTAGATAACTGATGTGTAAAATTCTGGGATACTTGGTACACACATACTGAGATGGATGAGTGGCTGGGAAGGAAACTGGCTGAGTGGCTGGGAGGATAGGAAGGAGACCAGCTGAGTGGATGAGTGGCTGGGAGGGAGACTAGGAGACTGGCTGGGAGGATGGGAAGTAGACTGGCTGGGAGACTGGTTGAGAAGGAGACTGGCTGGGAGGCTGGGAATGAGAGTGGCTGAGTAACTTAGAGGTTAGGTTAGGTTTGGTTTGGTTTGGTTTGGTAGGGTTAGGTTAGGTTAGGTTAGGTTAGGTTAGGGTTGGGTTAGGTTAGGTTAGGTTAGGTTAGGTTAAGGTTAGGTTAGGTCAGATTAGGTTAGGTTAGGTTAGGAGTGGTGCAAATAAAAATCACAAGGGAGTGCGATTGGGGGTAGGGGGGTGGTTAGTGGATGGGGTGGGGGGGTGGTTAGTGGATGGGGTGGGGGGGTTGTTTGTGGTGGGTTGGGGGGGGGGGTGTTGGTCGTGTGTGTGTGTGTGTGATTAGCAACCCCCCATCCCCCCCCTACACACACACATACACAAATCACAATGGGGTTGGGGGGGGGGGTGTTGTTGTGTGTGTGCGTGTGTGTGTGAATAGCAACCCCCCCTCCCCCCCTCCTCTCCCCCCCCTACACACACAAATCACAATGGTGTAGGGTTGGTGTTGATGTTGGGGGCGGGGGTATTGGTGTGACATTAGCAGCAGCCCCCCCCTTGTCCCCCGGCCGCCCCCGGGTTGCCAGTGAGCCCGGCGCCGCTTGGGGAATGTTGGGGTCCGATCTTGATTCCATTAGCCTGACAAAAAAAAAACACACATATATACCGTATTAAAAAAAAAAAAAAAAAAAAAAAAAAAAAAAAAAAAAAAAAAAAAAAAAAACTATATACTGTATTAAAAAAAAAAAAAACATATATATATCATATTAAAAAACAAAAAAAAAAACATATATCCCGTATTAAAAATAAAAACAACATATATATATCGTATTAAAAAAAAAAAACATATATCCCGTATTAAAAAAAAAAAAAAAACATATATACCGTATAAAAAACAAAAAACATATATATATCGTATTAAAAAAAAAAAAAAAAAAAAAACACACACACGCATTATTTTTATTATCAATTTTATATCGACACAAAATTTAAAACACACACACACACGCATTATTTTCATTATCAATTTTATATCGACACAAAATTTAAAACACACACACACACACACACACACGCATTATTTTTATTATCAATTTTATATCGACACAAAATTTTAAACACACACACACACACACATTATTTTTATTATCAATTTTATTTATATCGACACAAAATTTAAAACACACACACACACACACACACACCTATATGGAAGGAGTTTGTTTGTTTCATGGCATGGTCAGGAGGAATCAGAAGCCTTCAATTCTCATACACGATCACACGGTCCTTAATTAAATCCAAATCTATCTCTCTCTCTCTCTCTCTCTTTCTCTCTTTTTCTCACTCTGTCTCTGTCTCTCTCTCACCTCATTATGGACATCAAACACGCCCTCCAGTATCTCTCTCTCTCACTCTGTCTCTTTCTTACTCTGTCTCTCTCTCTCACTCTGTCTCTGTCTCTCTCTCTTTCTCACCTCATTATGGACATCAAACACACCCTCCTGTATCTCTCTCACTCACTCTCTCTCTCTCATACATACATACACACACACACACACACACACATATACACTCTCTTAGACACAAGAGCTATAAAGATCGGTTGGTAGAACTCGATCTGTTCTCTTTGGAAACCCGGAGACTGCGTGGTCAGCTTATCGAAGTGTTTAAAATACTACGAGGCTTTGACAATGTAGACTACAGGGACATTTTCCAACTCAGTGAGGGCACAACCAGGAATCATGGCTACAAACTTGAACTGAAGCGATACAACCGTGATCTGTGTGGTAAGTTCTTTACATACAGCATCTGCGGTACTTGGAACGCGCTTCCTGCTGATGTAGTCAACAGCAACTCTGTGGATCAGTTCAAGTCCAGATTAGACAAAGCCTTAAACCACCGTCTAGGTGTTTAAGCTGTTGTGCGAGTGTTCCTTGATGGTTTCACATGACACATTCGAGGACGGTCGCCTACTTGCGCAACTAAACCCACAGGTACCCTCTTTGTATGGATCGTAAGGTCCCCTAGGGTACTTCTTTTCCTTGTAACTCTCACTCTCTCTCCCTCTCCCCCTCCCCCCCCCCCCCTCTCTCTCTCTCTCTCACTCACCTCATTATGGACATCAAACACGCCCTCCTGAATTTTCTCATATATCTCTCACTCACGCGCTCCCTCTCATACACACACACACACACATACTCTCTCTCTTTCTCACTCTCTCTCTCTCTCTCTCTCTCTCACCTCATTATGGACATCAAACACATCCTGTATCTCTCTCTCTCTCTCTCTATCATACACACACACACACATACCCTCTCTCTTTCTCACTCTCTCTCTCTCCCCCTCTCTCTCTCTCTCTCTCACTCACCTCATTATGGACATCAAACACACCCTCCTGTATCTCTCTCACTCACTCTCTCTCTCTCATACATACATACACACACACACACATATACACTCTCTCTCCCTCTCCCCCTCCCCCCCCCCTCTCTCTCTCTCTCTCACTCACCTCATTATGGACATCAAACACGCCCTCCAGTATCTCTCTCTCTCTCTCACTCACGCGCTCCCTCTCATACATACACACACACACACACACACCCTCTCTCTATCTTTCTCTCACACACAGCCTCTTCTCTCTCACACACACACTCTTCTCACTTTCTATCTATCATACACACACACACACATACCCCCTCTCTCTCACTCATTCTGTCTCTCTCTCTCTGTCCCTC
The DNA here is from genome assembly GCA_033782935.1 of Petrolisthes cinctipes. Lineage (NCBI taxonomy): Eukaryota > Metazoa > Arthropoda > Malacostraca > Decapoda > Porcellanidae > Petrolisthes > Petrolisthes cinctipes. The sequence continues at coordinate 8,682 of JAWQEG010002392.1, read as the reverse complement.
TCTCACTCCCCCCTCCCCCCCCTCTCTCTCTCTCTCTCTCTCTCACCTCATTATGGACATCAAACACACCCTCTTGTATCTCTCTCTCTCTCTCACTCACGCGCTCCCTCTCATACACACACACACACCCTCTCTCTATCTTTCTCTCACACACAGCCTCTTCTCTCTCACACACACACTCTTCTCACTTTCTATCTATCATACACACACACACACACATACCCTCCCTCTCTCTCTCCCCCTCTCTCTCTCTCTCTCACCTCATTATGGACATCAAACACGCCCTCCTGTATCTCTCTCTCTCTTACTCACTCTCTCTCTCATACACACACACACACACATACCCTCTCTCTCTCACTCATTCTCTCTCTCTCTCTCACACACACATACCCTCTCTCTCTCTCTCTCTCTCTCACCTCATTATGGACATCAAACACGCCCTCCTGGATTTTCTCGTATATCTCGCGTGCCGTGTTGATGAAGGCTTCCTCCACGTTGGCCGCGGTCTTGGCTGAGGTCTCCATGAATACCAGACCGTGTTCCCTGGCAAAGGCCTCACCTTCCTCTCTCTTCACCTCACGCCGCGAGTCTAGATCACTGAAACACAACAACACAACCAACGTCAACATCAACAACAACACACAACCAACGTCAACAACAATAACAACAACACACAACGAACGTCAACAACAACGACACAACCAATATCAACAACAACGACAACACACAACGAACATCAACAACAACACACAACCAACGTCAACAACAACACACAACAAACGTCAACAACAACACACAACCAACAACACAACGAGTATCATAATATATAATTATATACAACATATAGCTCTGTTAATTGATTTAACAAAACCTGCATAATTAAATAACAAGATACAATGCTTTACAAATCAGGGAAATGTCAATAACTGTGGATAGAAACATACTATACAAGTATGTACGGGAGTTCAAACCGCAGAGCTATCTACAGTGATGCCAACTTGGCGGATTTTCGGCTAGATCTAGCGGATTTAGAAATTATCTACCGGAAATAAAATTGAACTTTACAAGAGTAACTAGCGGATTTTAAAAGCCAATCTAGCGGAAAATTGTAAGAGCTTTACCTATGATTTAGCAGATTGGTATTAATAATGATGTTGCTGTTTTGAAGGGTTTATAACATATAGAAAATGTAAGACTATATAACTGTAATACAACATTATTATTATTATTATTATTAGGTCTGGGAAGTACTATTGGTTACAAGAATTGGTATTAATAATGATGTTGTTTTCAAAGGTTTATAATATATTAAAAATGTAAGACTATTTAACTGTAATACAACATTATTAATATTATTATTATTATTATGTTTATTGTTTTATAATGTAACCCCAGGGCGATATAATGAATTGAGTGGGTGTGTGTCAAACAAACAAACACACACACCAACACACAAACACACCCACTTATACATACATAAATATATATATACAGTATATACAAATATCTTTATCTACTGTATTTTTTCTTTTAATTAAATGTATGTATATTTTCAGACTATGGCCGCCCTCATGTCAATAAACCGTTTATTATTATTATTATTATTATTATTACCAAACCAACACACACACAAACACACACACCAATAAACAAACACACACACACACAAACACACATACATCAACACACCATAACACACAAACCAACACACTCACACACACCAATAAACAAACCAACACACACACACACCAATAAACAAACCAACACACACACACACACCCACCAATAAACAAACCAACACACACACACACACCAATAAACAAACCAACACACACACACACACACCAACAACCAAACACACCAAACACAAACCAAAACACACACAAACACACACACACACACACAAACAAACCAACACACACACACACCAATAAACCAACCAACACACACACACACACACACACACACAAACAAACCAACACACACACACACACCAATACACAAACCAACACACACACACACCAATAAACAAACCAACACACACACAAACAAACACCCACACAAAAAAACACACAAACACCAAAAAAACACACATACCTCTTGTTTCCAATGAGCATAATAACCATATTAGAATTAAACAAACCAACACAAACACACACACACACACACCAAACTAACCAACACACAAACACAAACCAAACACCAAAAAAACACCCGTACCTCTTGTTTCCGATGAGCATAATGACCATATTAGAATTAGAATGTTGTCTGGCATCTTCCAACCATTGTGTGAGATGGTTGAATGTCTCACGGCGAGTATTATTATTATTATTACCAAACCAAACACACACACACCCACCAAACACAAACCAAACACACACACCCACCAACACAACACACACACCACACTCACACACACACCCACAAACCAAACCAAAAACCCACACCCACCAACACAACACACACACCTAACAAACTAACCAACCAAAAACCCACCCACACACACACAAAAAACACACAAACACCAAAAAAACACACATACCTCTTGTTTCCGATGAGCATAATGACCATATTAGAATTAGAATGTTGTCTGGCATCTTCCAACCATTGTGTGAGATGGTTAAATGTCTCACGGCGAGTAATATCGTATACGAGGAGAGCCCCGGCGGCACCACGGTAGTAGGAACGGGTGATGGAACGGAACGCCTCTTGTCCGGCCTGTGTGGGGGGTTGGAGATAGTGAGTGGGTTGGTGGATAGTGGGAGGGGAGTTGGTGGGGGGGGTTGGGAGAGGAAGTGTGGGGATGGAATGAGGGGACAGGGAGAGGGAATAAAGGGAATAAAGGGATTGGGGGATGGAGGGGAATAAAGGGATAGGGAGAGGGAATAAAGGGATAGGGAGAGTGAGTGGGGGGGGAGAGGGAGTGGGGGGGGAAAGGGGTTGTAAGGAAGGGTGGGAGAAGGGAGTAAATGAGAGGGAGAGTGAGGGGGGGAGGGAGTGAGGGGTGAGGAGTGGGGGGGGATACGGGGGGTGAGGAAAAGGTGAGGGGGTTGGGGGGATATGGTAGATGGGGGGAATGAGTGGGTGGTGGTGGTGTGTGAAGAAGGGGTGAGGGAATGAGGGGGTGGGGGTTTTGGTGGTGTGGGGAGGGGGGTATTGGTTGGGGGGAAAGTAGGGGTGAGGAAAGAGAATTAAGTATCTTTCAAAATCATTATCATCATTATTTCAACATTTTTATATAACAAATAATAATACCAATAATAGTAATGATAATAATAATAAATATCAATAATAATAACAATAATAATAATAAATATAAAAAACAATAATAATACTGTCATAATAAAAATAATACTAATATCGATAATAATAAAAAATAAATATTATAATAAAAATAATAATACTGTAATAACAAAAATAATATTAATAATAATTATAATACCAATAACAAAAAAAAATAAATACAAAAAAAAAAAAAAAAAAATAATAATAATAATACTATACTGTAAAAAAAAAAAAAAATACTACTACTTGTACTACTAATAATAAGTTATAATACTACTACTACTAATAATAATAACAATAATAGTTATAATACTACTACTAATAATAATAGATATACTACTACTACTACTACTACTAATAATAATAATAGATATACTACTACTACTACTACTACTAAAATCAACTTACAGTATCCCATATCTGTAGTTTGATCTGCTTGTTGTCAATAGTAATCATCCGAGCCCCAAACTCCACCCCGATGGTCAGGTCATGTACCGGCTGGAAACGCTTGTCCGTAAACTGAAGCAACAGACACGACTTACCCACACCTAGACGAGAAAAGGAACTGTGAGGTCATATGCCACCCGAGGATAAAGGTAGGATTAGGTTATGATTAGGTTAGGTTAGGGTTAGATTAGGTTAGGTTAGGTTAGGGTTAGGTTAGGTTAGGTTATGATTAGGTTATGATTAGGTTAGGGTTAGGTTAGGTTAGGTTATGATTAGGTTAGGGTTTGGTTATGATTTGGTTAGGGTTAGGTTATGGTTAGGTTATGATTAGGTTATGATTAGGTTATGATTAGGTTATGAAGGGTAGAAGTGTTAGTATGGAAGTGAAAAGAAGACTGAGAAATAGTATAATTCTGCCAACACTGATATAATAGTATATATAATAGTATGTATAATAGTATAATCCTGCCAACACTGACATATGCATCAGAGATATAGACATGGAATAGGGCTCATCAGTCTAGAATAGGTGCTGTGGAAATGAGTTACTTGAGAGGAGCATGTGGACTTACTAGATGGGATGGAGAAAGTAATGAGAGTGTATATGAGAGATGTGGTATGAGTGAGAAGGCAATTGGTATTGAGTGTGGAGTGGTTGAGAGAGTGAAACGTAATACATTGAGATGGTTTGGACATGTGGAGAGAATGTAAGGCGAGGAGTTTGTAAAGAAGGTGTATGGAAGTGAAGTTGTAGGACCTGGTGTGAGAGGCAGACCTCCGGTTAGATGGCAGAACAGAGTGGAAGAGTATGTAAAGGAGAGTAACATTAGGGGTAGAGGAGGGAGTGTTGGAACAGAGTGGAAGAGTATGTAAAGGAGAGTAACATTAGGGGTAGAGGAGGGAGTGTTGGAACAGAGTGGAAGAGTATGTAAAGGAGAGTAACATGAGGGGCAGAGGAGGGAGTGTTGGAACAGAGTGGAAGAGTATGTAAAGGAGAGTAACATGAGGGGCAGAGGAGGGAGTGTTGGAACAGAGTGGAAGAGTATGTAAAGGAGAGTAACATGAGGGACAGAGTAGGGCTTGAACAAGTAAGGAGGGAGTGTTGGAACAGGGAGAACTGGAGACACTTCTGCCGTGGCCACCCCCTTAGGGGGAGTTCCCGGAGGGAATGAGGCGTCAGAGCTATAGATAGATAGATAGATGGAACAGTGAGGTCATGTGGCACCCAAAGAGGAGAGAAGAAGAATGATTGATTAACATTAGGTGTCCCTAATCTACCCCTACTTTCATTAACTATTAGTTATTCTCAGGGAAACACCAAAATAGTGGTTAATGATACTAAAATATACAATATAGTGAATGAAGTACTTCTATATTAATACCATGAAAAGTGTGTTAGTATTGTCCAAAATAGTGGGTAATGATACTAAAATATACAATATAGTGAATGAAATACTTCTGTACTTTTACCAAATATTTTTCACCACTTCAAATTACGTTTACTGTCCCTAAACTCATCTGTACTGTCCCTAACCATCACCACACACCAATTTAGGGACCTAGGGACGTAATTAAACACTGTCACAAAAATTAACGTTCTATATAAATTTTTTCCTACTCGAATTACGTCGACTGTCCCTAAACAAGTCCCTAACCATCATAATATCCTCAGGGACACACCAATTTAGGGACGTAATTAAACTATCATAATAATTAACTATATATTAATTTTTTCCTACTCGAATTATGTCTACTGTCCCTAACCATCATAATATCCTTAGGGACACACCAAAATAGGGACCTAGGGACCTAAATCAACACAAATTTCACCTAAAAATTGGAATTACGTTTTTAAAATCCCAACAAAAGCAAATCGATTTTCGCCATATTGGTCCCAAAAACCAGCCCTTACTCAACTCACTTTACACCCTTATTTAACCCCTTTCTGGCCCTTATTTCCACCCCACACGCCCACACACCCACGCCCCACACACCCACACTCACTCACCGGTGTCCCCGATAATAATATACTTGAATAAATAAGCGTAAGACATGTTTTAAATATGGGAATACACTATGTTGGTCTGTAGATGGTCAGGTGTGTATGACGTAGATGAAAACAACAAGAGTCAGTGTTACCAACTCAAATGACGTACACAGTGTTGCCATGTCCTCAGTGTTGCCATGTCGTCAGTGTTGCCAAGTGGTCAGTATTACCAACTATTTTTTTATGTTGTTAAATATATATATATATATATTTAACAACATAAAAAAATTATTATAATCTTTTTTTTCTTGCTGTTTATGTCAGGGTTACCAACTAAAAAAAAAAGTATTGCCATGTTGTCAGTGTTGCCCAGTGGTCAGTATTACCAACTATTTTTTTATGTTGTTAAATATATATATATATATATTTAACAACATAAAAAAATTATTATTATAATCTTTTTTTCCTTGCTGTTTATGTCAGGGTTACCAACTCAAAAGAAATACAGTGTTGCCATGTCGTCAGTATTACCAACAAGTCTCCAGAAGTGTTGCCAGATGATGACCATTATAATATTTAACAACATAAAAAGTTATTATTATCTTTTTTTCTTTGCCAAGTAGTCAGTATTACCAACAATTCTCCAGAAGTGTTGCCAGTTAATCATCATATATATATATATACTGTATATATATTTAACAACATAAAAAAAATTATTATAATCTTTTTTTTCTTCCTGTTTACGTCAGTGTTACAAACTAAAAAAAAATATATAGTGTTGTCATGTCGTCAGTGTTGCCAAGTGATCAGTATTACCAACAATTCTCCAGAAGTGTTGCCATATCATATAATATTTAACAACACAAATTATTTTAATCTTTCTTTTTTTCCTTATTAATTCCTTGCATGGTGTTTATTCTTCCATGGTGTATACGATGGTGACGATAGTGATGGTGTGGCGGTACGATGGCTCTATTGTTGTTGTCGTACCGGTACCAAGCCATCGTATATACCATGAATTATGTTCTTGCATACTACCCATAATTTATTTTACTGTCATATAAATTGGTTTATTTTTTAGTGTGTATACTATTGAGTGTGTATATTTTTGAGTGTGTATGTTTTTGAGTGTGTATATTTTTGAGTTTGTATACTTTTGAGTGTGTATATTTTTTAGTGTGTATGTTTTTGAGTTTGTATACTTTTGAGTGTGTATATTTTTGAGTGTGTATATTTTTGAGTGTGTATGTTTTTGAGTGTGTATATGTTTGAGTATGTATGTATGCATGTGTATACTTTTAAGTGTGTATATTTTTTAGTGTGTATAAACTTCAATATATTATAATAAATAGAAACTTATTCATTATTCCATGTTTCTGTAAATTATCAAGTCAACGATATACGTGTGTGTGTGTGTGTGTGTGTGTGTATATGTGTGTGTGAGTGTGTATGTGTATGTGTGTGTGTATGACTCATAGCCACACATGTGAGTCAAGTCTGTCGAAGTGTGACGTGTTAATTGTGTGTGTGTGTGTGTGTGTTACTGTACTTATGTGTGTGTGTGTGTGTGTTACTGTACTTGTGTGTATGTGTGTGTGTGTGTTACTGTACTTGTGTGTGTGTGTGTGTGTGTGTGTTACTGTACTTGTGTGTGTGTGTGTGTGTGTTACTGTACTTGTGTGTGTGTGTGTGTGTGTGTGTTACCGTACGTGGGTGTGTGTGTGTGTGTGTGTGTGTACTTGTGTGTGTGTGTGTGTGCTCCTTACTGCGTGTGTGTGTGTGTGTGTGTGCTCCTTACTGCGTGTGTGTGTGTGTGTGTGTGTGTGTGCTCCTTATTGTGTGTGTGTGTGTGTGTGTTACTGTACTTGTGTGTGTGTGTGTGTGTGCTCCTTACTGCGTGCGTGTGTGTGTGTGTGTGCATCGTCACTGCGTACGTGTGTGTGTATGTGTGTGTGTAAAATTACTCATAACAATTGATCTGAAATTCTGATTTACTTAATTAATTTACTGATAACTAAAGAAAATAAAGATGAAATAAAGAAAAAAAAATAATTGAATAAACACCATATATTATGCGAGGAAATTAGGGACAGTTAAAGAAATGAAAGAGAGAGATTGGGTTTACAGAATTTATTAGAAAAGAATAATAATTAACCAGTGTCTATATTTTATTAAGTTACTCTTATATCTAAAACGTTTTCTTTAGAAGATTAAGTATAAACGTCGTTGTTGTTGAATTTCTGATGGGTTGAATTGGGCTTTCCCACAGTGCCCTTAGAGAGTGTATGTTGTGTTGTTGGTGAGTGTGTTTGTGTGTATGTTGTGTTGTTGGTGAGTGTGTTTGTGTGTATGTTGTGTTGTTGGTGAGTGTGTTTGTGTGTGTGTTGTGTTGTTGGTGAGTGTGTTTGTGTGTATGTTGTGTTGTTGGTGAGTGTGGTTGTGTGTGTTGTAGTCTTCAATAATGTGTTTAATAGAATGGGTATGTTGTGTTGTTGGTGAGTGATGTTGTGTGTATGTTGTGTTGTTGGTGAGTGTGGTTGTGTGTATGTTGTGTTGTTGGTGAGTGTGTTTGTGTGTATGTTGTGTTGTTGGTGAGTGTGGTTGTGTGTGTGTTGTGTTGTTGGTGAGTGTGTTTGTGTGTATGTTGTGTTGTTGGTGAGTGTGGTTGTGTGTATGTTGTGTTGTTGGTGAGTGTGTTTGTGTGTATGTTGTGTTGTTGGTGAGTGTGGTTGTAATAAAATGGGTATGTTGTGTTGTTGGTGAGTGTGTTTGTGTGTATGTTGTGTTGTTGGTGAGTGTGGTTGTGTGTGTTGTAGTCTTCAATAATGTGTTTAATAGAATGGGTATGTTGTGTTGTTGGTGAGTGTGGTTGTGTGTGTTGTAGTCTTCAATAATGTGTTTAATAGAATGAGTATGTTGTGTTGTTGGTGAGTGTGGTTGTGTGTGTTGCAGTCTTCAATAAT
>JAWQEG010002391.1:150000-151410 GCA_033782935.1 Petrolisthes cinctipes | reverse complement strand
CGTGTGGCTAGACTCTGGAAAGAGAACCCCAAGGAGTTTTTCAGTTATGTGAATGGCCGTAAACCAATCCGACGCAGGATCGGTCCCTTGGTGAATGAGGATGGAGCATTAATGCACTCTGATGCAGAAAATGCTAACCTCTTAAATGAGTACTTCTCTTCAGTGTTCTCTGAGGAGAGTGGTCCCATTCCCGAACCTTTGGACTCCTTCAGTGAGAAGTTGGAGTCAATGGTCTTCACCCAAGAAGAAATCGAGAGAAAAATAATCGAATTAAAAGCAAACAAGTCCCCCGGTCCGGATGGGTTCTTACCTAGAGTGTTGAAAGAAGTACATGGTGAAGTATCACGGCACCTGTGCATGGTCTTCAACAGGGTATTCCAGACTGAATGCGTTCCTAGAGACTGGCGTGAGGCAGAGGTGACTCCTATCTTCAAGAAGGGAGATGCTAGCCAACCGTCAAACTACAGACCCATCAGTTTAACCTCGATAGTCTGTAAACTCATGGAGAGCATCATGGTGGACAAAATAACAGCACACTTAGAATCAAATTTGCTACTGAGGGGTTCCCAGCATGGGTTCCGGCAGCACCGGTCATGCCTCACAAATCTGGTGGAATTCTTCCATTTTGTTTTCAGTGAGCATGATCGAGATAAAGCGGTCGATGTTGTCTACTTAGACTTTCAGAAAGCCTTTGATAAGGTACCCCACCGCCGCCTCCTTCGGAAAGTGCGTGCACTGGGCATAGACGGAAATGTGGCAAATTGGATAGAGAACTGGCTAAGTGACAGACGGCAGCGGGTGGTAGTGAATGGACAGGCTTCAGAGTGGGTGCCCATTACTAGCGGTGTTCCCCAAGGTTCTGTTCTGGGACCACTACTGTTTATCATCTATGTTAATGACGTGGATGGTGACATGGTTGCCAAGATTTCCAAATTCGCCGATGATACTAAGCTTGGTATGAATGTCGCGAAAGAAGGAAATACTACCCGCTTACAAGAAGATCTTAGGAAGATCGGGGAGTGGTCTGACACGTGGCAAATGCCATTTAACGTGAACAATTGCAAAGTTATGCATATAGGCCACAGAAACCACCGAACAGAGTATAACCTTAAGGGCAATGCTCTCGTAAGCACTGATACTGAAAAAGACTTGGGTGTAACTATCACCAGCGACCTCAAGTTCTCAAAGCAGTGTATTGAGGCTGAGAAGAAAGCCCAAAAGATGTTAGGGTACATAAAGCGACAGTTTGGATACCGGAACAAGGAGATAGTACTTTGTCTGTACAATTCCCTTGTCCGACACCACCTGGAGTATGCAGTCCAGTTTTGGAGTCCTTCTTACCGAAAGGATATCGCGAGATTGGAACGAGTGCAAGCCAGGGCAACCAAACTTATACCCTCTCTTAGACAC
>JAWQEG010002391.1:135000-142500 GCA_033782935.1 Petrolisthes cinctipes | reverse complement strand
TATGTATGTATGTATGTATTATTAATAATATTGTATGTATGTATGTATGTATTATTAATAATATTGTATGTATGTATGTATGTATGTATTATTAATAATATTGTATGTATGTATGTATGTATGTATTATTAATAATATTGTATGTATGTATGTATTATTAATAATATTGTATGTATGTATGTATTATTAAAAATATTGTATGTATGTATGTAAGTATTATTAATAATATTGTATGTATGAATGTATGTATGTATTATTAATAATATTTTATGTATGTATGTATATATGTATTGTTAATAATATTGTATGTATGTATGTATGTATTATTAATAATATTGTATGTATGAATGTATATATGTATTATTAATAATATTGTATGTATGAATGTATATATGTATTATTAATAATCTTGTATGTATGTATGTATGTATGTATTATTAATAATATTGTATGTATGTATGTATATATGTATTATTAATAATCTTGTATGTATGTATGTATGTATTATTAATAATATTGTATGTATGTATGTATATATGTATTATTAATAATATTGTATGTATGTATGTATGTATTATTAATAATATTGTATGTATGTATGTATGTATTATTAATAATATTGTATGTTTGTATGTATGTATTATTAATAATATTATATGTATGTATGTATATATGTATTATTAATAATATTGTATGTATGTATGTATGTATTATTAATAATATTATATGTATGTATGTATATATGTATTATTAATAATATTGTATGTATGTATGTATGTATTATTAATAATATTATATGTATGTATGTATATATGTATTATTAATAATATTGTATGTATGTATGTATGTATTATTAATAATATTATATGTATGTATGTATGTATGTATTATTAATAATATTGTATGTATGTATGTATATATGTATTATTAATAATATTGTATGTATGTATGTATGTATTATTAATAATATTGTATGTATGTATGTATGTATTATTAATAATATTGTATGTATGTATGTATGTATTATTAATAATATTATATGTATGTATGTATATATGTATTATTAATAATATTGTATGTATGTATGTATGTATTATTAATAATATTATATGTATGTATGTATATATGTATTATTAATAATATTGTATGTATGTATGTATGTATTATTAATAATATTATATGTATGTATGTATATATGTATTATTAATAATATTGTATGTATGTATGTATGTATTATTAATAATATTATATGTATGTATGTATTATTAATAATATTGTATGTATGTATGTATGTATTATTAATAATATTATATGTATGTATGTATATATGTATTATTAATAATATTGTATGTATGTATGTATGTATTATTAATAATATTATATGTATGTATGTATATATGTATTATTAATAATATTGTATGTATGTATGTATGTATTATTAATAATATTATATGTATGTATGTATATATGTATTATTAATAATATTATATGTATGTATGTATATATGTATTATTAATAATATTGTATGTATGTATGTTGTTACGGACGGAGGGTTGAGATATGGTACAGTACTAGTTACTAGACTAGTCTTACTCCAAAGTTAGCTATCAACAGAATAAAATAGCACTGGGTGGCAATATCTGACTATTAAAGTTATGAATTATAAGTACAAACCCAGCCTATATGAAAGAATGCTAACACAACCCAAAGAGACCGTCCATACATATAACCAAGTTCGGATTCAATGAATAAATGATGATTTTCTATAATATATATTAATAAATAAGAACAAACACAAAGACAAACAATAAACACTAAAAGAATTAATAAATGAAAATAAGGATTTCCAACTATGACAGAACGTGAGACAGAGTTCCCAAAATATATAATGCACTTGCAATAACCACTCAATAACTCACTACCACTGTACCATCACTTCAATAACACAAGTCTAGGCACACATTAACACTGAATCAATCTATCAATAATAATAGTAAGTTAACACTTCACTGGCACATATAATAAATACACTTCAATGCATCACAACACACATGTAATAATATAATAATAGTAATAATAGTAATATGAGAGTGACACTATGTTACTGTGAGAAGAATATAGAAGAAAATACAAGATTATACTTATCAAACGTTGCGAGTCTCCTTCGAATCTCAATACACTCAAACACTTACAAAACCCAACTGAGTTACCCCTGGTCCCACTGGTAAACTGATCTTCACTGGGTCTCTCCTCGCCTTATATTCCATTGGCAAAACAAAGGGTACCCTGTGGTCTTCACAAAGACAAACAAGCATGTCTCCTAACTGTTCCTTTAACCCCGACTTAAACACACACATTACTCCTACGTTCCCTCCCAAGAACTATTGAAAGTCGATAGGAATGTAATCGGAGAGTTTATCACAGAATGCAGCTGCGAGAGACATACGCATGCAGCGACTCTAGCTGGCCGAGGGACGCTCAACCTTCTGACAAGAATACTTAAAGAAAAATGGAATATAATCTAGCTTCGCACACACTGGATAAGATAGTGTCGCAGACACAACAACAACACCGGGTGTGTGGCTCGGACTACCCTCTCACTCCTACTTTCACAGTCCCTGTCAAAAATGAATAACAATACTAACACAAGAATAATTATTCAGGCATGCGTAACACGCATTTAGGTTTACAAAAGTTTTTTGCAACATATCAAAATCAAAACCTTTAACTCCTAGATAGACAATCGGCTATCACATTATCAACACCTCTTATATGACGTACGTCTAGGTGATACGGTTGGAGGAACAAACTCCATCGGGTAAGCCTTTGGTTCTTGGCCCCCAAACTGTTCAAATACTTCAAAGGGTGATGGTCAGTGCACACCCTAAGCATTGGTCCAAATGCAGGTACATACACAGCAAAGTGTTGCAGGGCGAGGATCAGGGCTAGGAGTTCCTTTTCTATTACTGAGTAGTTCTTCTGACTGGTAGAGAACTTTTTACTAAAATACGAAACAGGATGCTCCACCCCCTGCTCGTCCTCCTGCATCAACACAGCTCCTGCTCCTACATTGCTAGTGTCCACTGCTAGTATGAATGGTTTGTCAAACTTGGGTGAGGTCATCACGGGATAGTGGACGAGTATGTCCTTAGCACTTTCAAAACTTTCCTCACACTCGTTTGTCCATTCATATTTGACCTCTTTTCTAAGCAGCTCAGTCAAGGGTGCCACTACAGTCGCGAAATTCTTCAAAAATCGCCTGTAGTACCCAATACATCCCAAGAAGCGTCTGAGTTCCCATCTGTTCTGAGGCCTCTTGAAACCTTGTATAGCCTCGACCTTCGAGCTAGGCGGACAGACCAGACCATGTCCTACCACGTACCCTAGGTACTGCACACGGGCACACACAAAGTCGCACTTCTTGACGTTGACGACTAAGTTGGCCTCCTGTAGGCGAGACAGTAACTGCTGCAGCACTTGGAGGTGGTGGTCCCAGGTGTCAGTGTAGACCACGACGTCGTCAATGTACACAACGCAATTCTTGATACCGCCAGTCACAGCATTCATGAGCCGTTGGAAGGTGGCTGGTGCATTCTTCATACCGTACGGCATCACATTGCACTGGTATGTTTGCCCGTCAGCCACAAAGCACGAGATCTGCTTTGCTCGGTCTGACAGAGGTACTTGCCAAAATCCCTGCTTCAGGTCGATCTTGGTAATAAAACGAGAGGATCCCACATGGTCAATGCAGTCCTCTAGGCGTGGCAACGGGTACATGTCAGTCTTCGTCAAGGCATTTACTCTCCTGTAGTCGATGCAGAACCTAGCAGAACCATCAGGCTTAGGCTGCAATGTCACAGGGGAACTCCAGGCACTTGCACACGGTGTTATCAAGTTGTGGTCCAACATGTACTTCAGCTCCTTCCGCAGCACTTCAATATGGCATGGGCTGACTCGGTAGGGCGACAGCTTAACTGGCTTAGCCTCGCCTACGTCCATGTCATGTTGAGTCCAATCAGTCTTACCAGGAACACTGGCGAACACCTTGCCGTAGGTTGACATCAACTTCCACAGCTGCGTCACTTGCTCGGGAGGTAAATGCGACACCTTGTCCCGTAGAGTAGTCTCTGCTTCCTCGTTGTCCACCCAATTACATTCTTGAAATTCACAGATGACCTCTGCCACATCATCATCATCATCTTCCACAGCCACAGCCACAACATGCTGTGTCGTCACTGGAGTCTTCAAAGGGCGGTAGTACAGCTTCAACATATTCACATGGCACAACTGATGAGACCTCCGCCGGTCAGGCGTCTTCACAAGGTAGTCAGTCTCACCCAGCCTCTTCTCTACTACGTACGGACCTTGAAACTTGGCAGCCAGGGGTTGACCTTGAAGTGGCAGTAGCACCAACACTTCATCACCAACTTGGAACTCCCTCCATCGGGCCTTCCGATCATACCACTGTTTCATCTTCCCTTGGGCTTCCTCAAGATTCTTCTTCGCCTCTTCCCTAGTGTTACTCAGACGGGTCTTGAACTCCATGACGTATTGTAGAAGGTTCTTGCTGGTGTCGACGTCACTACTCCATGCCTCCTTGACGATGCTCAAAGGACCTCTGACATGGTGTGCGAAGACAAGCTCATTTGGAGAGAAACCCAGGCTCTCCTGTGGTACTTCCCTCGTGGCAAACAGTAAGAAAGGAACACCCTTATCCTAATCCTTGGTTTGTTCTAAGCAGTATTTCCTCATCATATTCTTCAGAGTCTGGTGGTATCTCTCCAAGGCACCCTGGGACTCTGGATGGTAAGCACTGCTTCTGGCATGTTTAACTCCTAACTCTTCCAAAGTCTGCTGGAACAAGTTAGACAAAAAGTTAGAACCCCTATCAGACTGTATCTCATTAGGTAACCCAAACTTTGTACAAAATCCCAACAATGCTTTCACAACAGACTTAGCATTCATAGTTCTAAGGGGAATTGCCTCAGGGTACCTAGTACAAGGGTCAAATATGGTAAGAAGGTACTGAAATCCAGTACAAGTGGTAGGAAGTGGACCCACTATGTCTATGATTAACTTTGAGAAAGGTGGCCCAATAGCAGGGATGGGAATTAGGGGAGACTTAGATGGTTTCTGGTTAGGCCGTCCCACAACCTGACATGTATGACAACTCCTCACATGCTGGTACACATCAGCCCTCATGGCAGGCCAGTAAAATTCTGCCCTAAGCCGTTCAAGTGTCTTCCTCACTCCTAAGTGGGCAGCAAAGGGAATATCATGGGCTAGCCTAATTAGTTCCTGCCTGCACACACTCGGCACAACTAACTGGTGTACATCCCTCAATCCCTCATCCACACTAGTATGAGGAGGTCTCCACCTCCTGTACAAAACTCCATCCTTCTCATATAAACATGATCCCTTCTCTTCCCCCACATTTTCAACTGCCAGGCTCCTTAATTCTTGGATACCTGGGTCACTACCTTGCAAATTCTTAAATCTATCAACATCATTACACTCTAAAGACAACTGCTTACTAGAGGTATCTGATAAAAGATTAGTTAAAGAAAGGTCGTCCAGTGATTCTCCATCGCCATCGATGTCCTCCACTGACGGGTCGGAAGGAGTTAAGACTGCCTTGGCTGCTTCCACACACCGGCTCTCCTCCACCTTTGACATCGATCGGGTCACGGCACATACGGGAAAGTTCATCTGGTCCTCTTCCTCCATAACTTCGGCAGGTACAGGATCCTTGGTCATTATTGGGGCACAGACTTCCTCACCCCTAACCAAATCATTCCCAAGAATTAAATCCACATCAGGCTCGGGCAATGACTCCACCACTCCAACCTGTGCCGTCCCTTTAAATAAATTACAACTCACCCTACACTCCACCAAAGGAACCGTCAGTGAGCCTCCAACTCCCCTGAGCAAAACAAAATCCTGGGACCTCACCTCAACATGTTTCGGTCTTACCCAAAGAGTAATTGTAGATCCAGTGTCTCGGAGTATCTTAACAGGATGCTGGGATTCCCCCAGCTTGACCAACCCATCAGACCGATACGGAGCATAACAATCCCCAGCCATAGTATCCGTAGCTACCGACTGGACAACAGCTCCTGTAATGTCAGACATGGGAACAGCATCCACTGCACCCTTCCCTCCTTCTGAAAGTACTCTACCTTTAGAAGTGGGCAAAACAGAGTTATCCCTACTATCCTTTCGGGGCTCAGAAACTGTGACAATAGCCCTGTCACAAGAAACAAAATTGGTTGGCCTAACAACTCCTGCCTTTCTCCAACATCTGTCTACAGTATGCCCTGTTTTGTGGCAATAAGTACATGTGAAAGTTCGTGTCCAAGGTTTGCGTGGAGTGCGTGTAGGTGTTTGTACATGTGAGATACCTGGGGGACTGGGGCTGGTGAAATGGGTGTTTTTAGAATTCGGGGAGCCATCGCTAGCAAAATTTTTATTATTGGTGGTTGGAGGTGGTCTATTGTGCCCTTTGTCTTTGGCTTTAAATTGCTTCCTGACTAAAACGTAATCATCAGCATAAACTGCAGCTTCCTCAGCTGTCTTTACTCTCTTATCACTTATAAACATCTGCAAATCTGGCTCCATCTGGCTCAGAAATTGCTCCAACTTAACCACCTCCTCCAACCTACAATAATCATCTTCTACTTCCTCACTTCTTATCCATGCTTGAAATAGGTCACTCTGATATTTCATAAATTCAATCCACGTCTCATTAGGACGTTTCTTACTATTACGGTACTTCTGTCTGTAAGCTTCTGGTCTTAATTCATACGTCCTCAGTACAGCAAACTTTAAGGTATCATAATTCAAAGATTCCTAAAAACTGAGAGCATCAAATGCTCTTAAAGCTTTACCACAAAATACTGACTGTGCTAGCATTGACCATCGTTCCTTCGGCCACCCACTACCCTCTGCTACTTTCTCAAACCTCTGGAAAAATTCAGCAACATGGTCCTCATCAAACTTAGGAACCAACCTGTGCTGTTCTGCTGACACTCCCGACACAACCGGTCGTCGTGGCTCATGTTCCACTTTATATTTCTCCAACTCCAATTCTAGTTTCTTTTGCTCAAACTCTAACCTCCTTTGCTCTCTCTCAGACTCGAATCTCCTTTGCTCTTTCTCAAACTCCAACTGAGCTCTCCTTTCCTCTCTCTCAGACTCCATTTGCATCTTAAGTTGTAGCATTCGGTACTCATGGTCACGCGCAGCTTGGTCATTCCCAAATTGGTTATTCTGAACCACAGGGGATTCAAGCACTTCAGAACGTACAGACCAGTCACTTACGACAGAAGCAGTATCCTTCCTCTCAACAAAATCATACATATCATTGCCGCATAGATGGTGGCAAATCAGGTTAGCTTGGTGAAATACGTTGGAACTTTCAAAGACAAGTTCCAACTTCTGTGCAACAAGTAATAATTCCTCTTTCCTCAGTGCTCTTACTCTCTCGGGATTAGGATTTGA
>JAWQEG010002391.1:100000-127500 GCA_033782935.1 Petrolisthes cinctipes | reverse complement strand
GTAGCACAGAAAACGGATACTGAACAGCACAAACTTAAACATTATTAGAGGTTGTTTTTTTTCAATGCACAATCAGTGGGTAATAAGACAATGGATATTTGCGATCTAATTAACAATGATAATTTTGATATCATGGCGTTGGCAGAGACATGGCTGAGTAGTTATGACAAAGCTAAGATTCGAGAAATGACACCCGTGACGCATACCTTCTTGCATGTGCCGAGGCAAGGCAAGAGAGGTGGTGGAGTGGGACTATTTGTATCTATATTTTTAAGAAAGTAAAATTAGATAAGGTGGAATCATGGATTAGTTTCGAGCATATGCAGGTCAGTTGTGAGATGGGTGGGCGGAAATTTGTTTTCATAGTGGTGTATAGGCCACCAGGTGCTAACGCTGTTACATTTCTTGCTGAGTTTAGACTATATCTTGAGACGGTGGATTCAGTAAGCAGAAATGTATTCATATTGGATGACTTCAATCTGTGGGTGGATGATACTGATAACCATCATGCTGTTGAATTCATAGAGATGATGAATGGTTTTGATTTTGTAAATAAAGTGACTAAGGCTACGTCCAGTAAGGGACATATGCTGGATCTGTTTTTTTTGTGATGCACGGCACGTTCTCCTACAAAATGTTGATGTGGATGAAGTATGCAGCATATCTCCAATTCACAAGTTAGTTCGATTTGAAATTCCCTTTTAGAAAGAGAGGGCGCAAAGAAAATGGATCAGTTTCAGAGTTAAAAAATATTTCGATCCCGAGACACTTATTGACAGTGCGATACGAAGGTTGGAAACAGAGATGCAAAATAGCTGTGAACATGATATGACGGAGGCGGGAAAGTGTGTGCGATGTGTATCGATTTTGTATAATCGTGTTTTTAAAGAGGAATATGAGGCAATGTGTCCTGTAATTACAAAGGAAATAATTGAGAAAGATCAAGCACCATGGTTTAATGGTGAGATATCACGAGCTAAGGCAAAGAAGAAGAAAAAAGAAAGAGCTTGGCGTAGACTACGCACTGATATTGCTAGAAGAGATTATCAACACGCAAAGAGAGATGAAAATAGACTCATAGTACGGAGAAAGAGGCAATATTACTCTAGTAAAGTCAACGAGGCCAGCCAGGTCAGATATGAATAAACTATATCTCATACTCAATAATTTAACTGGTAATAAAAAGAAGCCAAGGTTGCCTGAAGGATATCCTGATGAAGTACTTGCAAACAAATTCTTAGAATTTTTTGACAATAAAATAGTAACTATAGTGGAAAGCTTTCCAGGAAGTGGTTTGAATGTGATGCATAGACATACTCAAATGTCTGAGAGCAAATTACTTTGCTTTCAAAACATCGGTAAGGCCAAGATGAAAGAAATTGTACGAGTGAAATTAACTCATTGCGATAATGATCCGTTACCTGTATCGGATGTTATAACGAGTAAAAATGTAGACGAAATTTTTAATGTGTTCCTGCAAATTATCAACCTAAGTTTTGATAACAATGTTTTTCCGGAGAGTGAGAAATTGGCTATTATCAAGCCTATTGTAAAAGGCAACCTTGATCCTCAGAGTCTAAGTTTATATAGACCAGTATCAAATCTGACCTTTTTATCAAAAGTGATTGAAAATGTGATTTTAGATCAGTTATGGCATCACTTGAATAAGGTGAAGGCTATACCTGATAGTCAGTCTGCATATAGGCGGCTATACTCAACTGAGACTGCACTATATACTGTAGTAAATGACCTAATGGTGTTAATGGATGAAGGAAAGTGTAGTGTTCTTATTATGCTTGATTGGAGTGCTGCATTTGACACAGTAGTGCATAGTATACTCCTAGATGATTTAAAGTCTATAGGTGTTGAGGGGAATGTACTGGTCTATCTGGAAAGTTATTTAAAAGATAGAACATATTGTGTACAGGTTGGGAAATCCTTTTCAAGAAATAAACCCCTGCGAAGAGGAGTCCCTCAGGGGAGTGTATTGGGTCCTATTCTCTTCTGTATCTACACTATCAATCTATCACATATACTAGAGAAAATGGTGCGAACTTCAAACTATTTGCTGATGATACACAGTTTTATATATCTATAAATAATGTGGTGGATGCAGAGGTGAATTTGAGTGTTATTATGTCCGATATTAAGGATTGGATGGATTTGAAACAACTCAAGCTAAATCCAAGTAAAACTGAGTGTTTGGTCGTTGGAAAGAAGACCAATCTTAGAAGATTGGACATCTCAAGCTTACGAGTGCATGGTAGTACGCTGGATGTAAGAAACAAAGTGAAAGACTTAGGAGTGCTGCTAGACGAAAATCTCTCTTTCGAATCTCAAATTAATCAAGTGGTGAAAGTTTCTGGTTATCACCTGAGGAACATTGCTTTTGTTAGAAAATATTTAGATCAGGATACCGTGAAGATGCTTCTTCATAACTATGTCATAAGCAGACTGGATTACTGCAATTCCCTATATTATGGTTTGCCAGATTATCGGTTAAGAAAATTGCAAAACGTAATGAACAGAGCAGCAAGATTAATTAAAGGTCTTCCATCTCGTGAGAGGATAACCCCAGCACTCATTGACTTACATTGGTTACCAATAAAGGCGAGGATTGTTTACAAGATATGTCTTCTAACATTCCGAGCATTAAAATTTGGAAACCCGGAGTACTTGATGAATCTTTTAAGAGATTTTCAAGTAAATACCTCAATGGAACTCAGGCATAGTGATGATCAATACAGGTTAAATGAGCCAAGGAGTAATCTGACAATGGGTTTCAGAGTGTTTGAAAGGTGTGCACCAAGGCTCTTTAATGGATTGCCATTAGATGTCCGGAACAGTGAAAATTGCACGATTTTTAAGAAAAGACTGAAAACACATCTCTTGGCTGAGTGTTACGACACGGATGATATGAGTATTACAAGTGATTATAGTGTTTAGTAATATTGAAAGAGGCCCTGCAGAGCACCATCTGCTGGTGGAGCGGGGCATAGAATATCCAACAACAAGTAACAAGTAACAAGAAATACCCAAAAATACCAGCCTAGTGTATGTCAACACCGAGTACAACAGTCACCATTGCCTACAACCTTCCACCTCCCCTTGTGAGCACATTTTTAATTTCAACATAACTGCCATATAACATCTCAGAAGCAGTATGTTTATAGAGTATTTTTATCTTAGAAATTCATCTACTTTCATTTGACAAAGCGGGAAAGGAAAATCGAGGGACACCATATATATATATATATATATATATATATATATATATATATATATATATATATCAGTTAATTTGTATAGTGTATGTATTTATGTTCATGACAATAAAGGAGTTTTTATTATATATAGTGAGATTCAGAATTTACCCGAACATTTTGAGGATTAAGTTCATTATTGTAAATATCGTTAATAATAATAATAATTGAGTTCTGTTTTAAAACCATATTTGAGTAGAAAATCAGCAAATGAACCTTTTGCAAGAAACAGTTGTCTTGAAGGCTGAATTGAGAATGAAGTAGAAAAAAGATGATTATACTAATCAAAACTGTTTTGCTTCTTAATTAAACCGTAATAATACTGTAATATTGCATACCGATACCTTTGCTTTGAACATACAAAGCTATGAAACACACAAAACCGTAATTTAAACTACCACCTCTGTTGTGAGTGTGTGTGTGTGTGTGTGTATGGGAGAGAGCACAGTGTATATACTCAAACAGTGATTTCACGCGCACTTTCCCAGCCCACACGAGATAGGCTCCTCCCCTCCCTACGCTCTGTGTCGTGACCTGGGTAGAACAGGAAAGCTGAAGTGACAAGCAGTGGGGTGAGGTGGCTGTATGGCGGGAATCATGGCTGTGGTGTTGGGCGGGATTTTTCCAACCCCCCTCCCCTTTCTTATATTCTACCCCACAACATACCGGTATACATGTAATATAGACATGATTTAAATAAAAAAAATAACACAGTATTAGACTACACTGCAACCTGATAGAATTTGTTGGTTACAAAAGAAAGTCAACAATTCTTATATTATATTTACAGCACATACTGTATATACATTTTTTCACCCAGCAACTTTCGAAAGCTTTTTATACTTATTTCGTACATTTTCTGCTTTCAGAGTTCGGTTCAGTGACTTAATTCTAATTTGCAGTCTGCATCACAGATAAAATTTCACTACTTCCTGTGGTACGTCAGGAAGGGAGCCTGTCACTAACTCCGTCATTTTTTGAAGCCCTGGACCATTCTCTTTCAGTTCATCACCATGGGATTTTCTGAACAAGTTTTCAGCAACTTCAAATTTACTGATAAATTCCGGTGCCATACGTTTGAATTCCCCATTGTTAATCAAGGACATCCAGTCCCCAGACTATTTTACATCTGTACCGAGATTAGGATATTTGTTCTGGAACTTGTGTACTATGTACCCAAGAACATAGTGAAATCCTTCACTTTCGTTATCTGGCACATGGAAGTTTTCAATTGTATCCTCACTGTGGGTATCACAGTATTCAAGAGTTTTGCAGAGTTCAGCACTCAGACAGGGATCTGCTGGCAACACCTGAGAGGATGGAATATTTTCTTTGATGGGTGAACTATTAGCTCCGAACTCTTTTAACCCAACAGCAATGCACTTATCATCACCCATCAGGAAGGTATTGGGTTGCAAAGAGACTAATGTTTGTTTACCTCCTAAAATGTATCTTTTAAGTCTGTGTTTGAAACTCACAGGACAAGGGTGATCATTTGCACTCCCCATTTGACGGATGACGCCAAACAAATTTTCCAGTACATCTTGATTTAGCCGTCTAGTTAAGATGAAATTATAGCTATATCTCTGCTTCAGATCATTAAATAATTATATTACTGACTTAGAGAACAGCACAATTCCCAGCTGAAAAGGAAAAATTTTTCCTTTTACAGTCGACTGTGACATGACAGAAATCATTTTCTCTAGTACACCTAGCTGCCAAGGTGAAGCACAGAACACGTTACCTCCATGTTGATAATGACTGCCTGATGAATTTAGGATGTCAAGCCAACTGTCTACCAATAAAATGAAATCTGCTGTCGCTTTCCAGCCAGTTATCTGAGGTCAAGAGGCCTTGTTCACCTAAATGATTAACTGACTTACCAACAGATGCTGAAAGCAATTGTGCTGCAGTCTTTACCTTTTGCCTATCACACCCCTTGACTTGCAAATGTGTGGCACTTATCTTATAGGCCATTTTAAAGTCCCATGACTGGTATCGTACCAATTCTATTAGAGGAGACTTGTTCACAAATCCCATTGGTGTATGTATCCCATGATCTAGTAAGTTATTTCTAGTCAGTTTCAACATGTGGGGGACATCTGAAAACACATATATATGTCTAGTATGATCACAGGGGTTTGGGAAAAAATGCTTTGAACAAGAAATATTCAGTGAAGTTAGTAAACCTCTGTTTGCCCCACCCAAATCACTAACTGTGCCAAAAACTTCAAAACCAAAGTACTCTATATTTCTAATGATTTCAAAGAGAATATCTTTTGTCATTTTTCTGTCATAATCCTAAAAGACAGGTTGCTTCCAATTCCCAAGGATACCACGAGCTGTTACAACTTGAACATATTTCTTACAACAGTAAAACTTGTCTGATGTCCTGTCATATGCATATTTGGTATCCAGCTTCATTTCGTCAAATGCTAATATGCAAGCCTTTTCTCCACTAGTCATGCTTTTCCCTTTAGAATGCATCATTCTTAGTACTGATTTGAGTATCCCAGGTTCTAAATTTATATATTTTACCCATCTATGGAGAGTAGTGACAGACGGCAATGGCAATTTCCAATGTTCCCTTATCCAAGAATATGTTTTGCACTTACACCTCTCAGAGTGAGGGCACTTACAATGTCTTCTTCCGTCCACCTTATGTGTGTCTTTTTGTTGATGAAGCAATCTATCTGTGTTTCAGTGAAATATTCACCAAGATGATGTTGGAGAATTTGCTTTAAGAAAACAGGATTAGATCTATGTGTTGGTTTTACAGTAGCTAACAAAGACTGGTTTTTGCCTGTCAAATGTGTAGTAGTTGCTAATCATTTTACATTTTCTTCCTTTACTTTTGCAACATCTCTCTCCAGCTCTGCTATCCTATTCTCATAATATGCAATTCTATTTTGTGAATCCCTGGCACCGACATCATCATCTTCAAACTTTGCAGTGCTGGCAGACTCTTCCCAAGTACTAGAACCCACAGGTACATTGATGCTCTCTGCAACAGTAGGCGCAGCAGAACCTGAACCAGTGATGTCACCAGATGAATCTTGAGCACTTGTACTTGTGCTGCCTGTAATGTGATACAAGAACAATAAAGAATTATCTAATTATCTAATGAGTATATACACTGTGGGAGAGAGGGTGTTTATGTGTGTGTGTGAGAGATAGAGAGAGATGGTGTGTGTGTGTGTGTTTGTGTATATATATGGGAGAGAGGGTGTGTGTATGTGTGTGTGTGTGTGTGAGAGATAGAGAGAGATGGTGTGTGTGTGTGTGTATGTGTTTGTGTATATATATGGGAGAGAGGGTGTGTATGTGTGTGTGTGAGAGATAGAAAGAGATGGTGTGTGTGTGTGTGTGTGTGTTTGTGTATATATATGGGAGAGAGGGTGTGTGTGTGTGTGTGTGTGAGAGTGTATATGTGTGTGTGTATATATGTGAGTAGAGTTTGCAGCTCTAAAAGAAGACATAAATCACTTCATCTGTTGGGAGGGAACAAGTTTTGTCGCTAAAGCCCCGGTCACAGTCAGAGTCACTACTAATAACAGTCGTAGCGCTGTTGTGGCACTTAGCCTACTGCCCCATCTGTTCTGGTACAGCCACAATCAAATAACCACGAACACTTTCCTTTCATCGTGCCAATAAATCAGTATCATATCAAACTATAATCATACAACAACACCTTACGTCAACTCAACCCCCTCAGTTATTATTATGAGGTGCTGCAAGGTGTTGTATGAATAAATTTTGATATGACACTGATTTATTTGCACGATGGAAGGAAAGTGTTGGTGGTTATTTGATTGTGGCCGTACCTAATGGAGCACTGCCGTGACGTGTGTAAGTCTATCGTGATTATCGTAGGTTTGTTATGTAGCAATTGTAAATGAAAACCTGTTGTGACACTCCATTATACAGCCAGTATATATATATATATATATATATATATATATATATATATATATATATATATATATATATATATATATATATATATATATATATATATATATATTACAGTAAAGTATATTATAATATAAATTAGTATAATGATGATATTCAATATGCATCACTTTTGTCTTGCCTCCTTTTTTCTCGTTTCACTCTTCTCACTTTTGCAGGCTTCTCTCTCTACCTCCTTCCTGATTTCCATGTTTCTTTCTTCTTTCGTACGTTCTCTGTTCTACTCACTCTCACCGTATACCTGTTTGCTTTCCACCCTTAACCTCTCGTTTCTCACTATCATGTTTTTTCTTCACCTTATCTCTTCTCATACTTGCCCCCTCTCATTTACACTTTTTCCTCACTCATTTGTACAACCATAAACATCTTGTAATATAGCTAATAAGGTATTTCTTTACCCACCTATTATCCCACCCAAGTTTTGTCACCTACGGGTATATTCTGCAACCTTCGTCCCTTATAGTAAATCATAGGTTGTCTAATACAGGTAACATGCAGATAATTATTGTCACTAAGCATATGCGTGAATTACCATGACCCACAGTCCTATACCGTGTAGGGAGATAAAGCAAGACGTTGTACTATATTAATATTGTTGTGGCCTGTGTAAGAAAGAGATTGATTGATTGATTGATATTAGGCGCCGCAACAGCGAGGTCATACAGCGCCAGAAAAAGGTGATAGAGAGGTGAGACAGCAAGCAGGAAGGAAATAGAAAGATGTAAGAAAGAGAGAAAATCCTCCAACTTATTTTCTGTGATGTCTGTATGATCTTTTTAAGTTCTCTAGATTGCATTATCTACATTGACTCTTAATTACATTCGTAATATTTCGCTGTAGACAAGAAACATCAGAAACAGCCTACACATGTACAGTCACTCATAAAAATTAAGACCCCTCCAGGCCAGTCATCTTCTTACACTTGTGATATCGGTTCTGGCAACAGTGTACGTGACGTCAGTGATGGCGCTTGAGAGATGAAGTTGATTTGCTCGACACATTTGTAACTAATGGTAGATGAGACGAAGCATGAGTTGTGAACTTGTTATAATGTTTCGAGCAAACCAACCTTCCTCCAAACACCACCCACACCACCACCACCTCTGACGTCAGGTACAATGTTACCAGAACCAATATCACACCACTTAATAGGTGTCTTGCCTGAGGGTGTCTTTACTTTTATGAGTGACTGTACACTCTCAATCCAAAATATGGATCCAGGCTTAATTGCTTCGAATAGCCTGATCGAGTATTTAGCGAGCTCAAGCAAATATGAAACAGGATAAGTGTATGAGAATTGGAGGCTTCTGATTCCTCCTGACTATGCCACGAAACAAGCTAGCTTCTTCCATATAAGTGAGTGTGTGTGTTTCGTGGCACTTTTTGAAGGACCATTTACCTCCAATATTCTGACTACATCACCGGGGTTCACTAGTATGTCAAATGATTCGAAACTTCAACAAGACCTGGATACATATTTTGGATTGCGAGTGTACAGGGGAGCCGCGTGGCCGCAAACCTGATATAAAACCCAATGTCACTTATAAAGAATGTCAGTCCACTTTGAACTCATGCTCCGCCCACGAAGCCGTGACGTCAGTAAGTGTTGGGACAGTGAGGTTGGCCACAGGTCACTGGGTCAGTTGTCTCCTGAACACAGTAGCTTTCATAAAGAAGTGCTCCGACCAGTGTCCACAGACTCCATGCGCTCATAGGGAGGTCTGTGCCCAGTTATCAAAGTTGCTCGTGCATTGAATTGCATTCCGTAGACATTAACTGGCATAAAAAATTATATATATATATATATATATATATATATATATATATATATATATATATATATATATATATATATATATATATATATATATATATATATATATATATATATATATATATATATATATATATATATATATATATATTATATATATATATGAGGTTTTTTTTTACAGTTTTTATGTACCTTTACTACAAGTCCAAAAAAATAAATAAATGAAAAATGATAATATGGGAAATTCAGAGAAAATTATTGTATGGCAGGCTAACAGTAAGTTAACAGGTGCATAAGCATAGAGAGAGAGAGAGAGAGAGAGAGAGAGGAAGGAGAGATGCTAGATAGTGATTTCAACAATAGTTTATATATTTACTTTTTGTACAATCAAGTTTCTTTCACATGTATGAACACTGTTGAAGTACTAATGGAACAAATTTCTTTGTTCATCTATGCAGTTCATAAGGAGTCAAAATAGTGCAAATATATATTGGTTAGAATAAATATATATATTCATAAAATCATTCCTGTCCTACATTGGCAGCAATATCCTTTCCCAGGTCGCAGGTGTAATTAACAGCTTAACGCGCGCTCCTTTCCAACCGCACTCTCTCTCTCTCTCTCTCTTATGATTGTTATTGAACCCTGTATAGATAGCTAATGTTCTGTAATTTATCTCATTATTTTTTTGAACCGTGTGCAGCAAAATGAATTAGCTGTAATTCTCTCTCTCTCTCTCTCTCTCTCTCTCTCTCTCTCTCTCTCTCTCTCTCTCTCTCGTATGAACGCTGTATAGAACGTTGCCACAAAAGGCCATGAAGTTATTAGATACATGGTGGAAAATTGAGAAGATTAAATGTATGAAAACAATTGCAGCAATACTGTAAAAGAGAACAAAGAAAACAATAATAATATGGGAAATACAGAGAAATATATTATATGGCAGGAGAGAGAGAGACTGGGTGCGTCTTTTCATCAAATTTAAGACAAGGTCATTTTCTTTGATTAAAATTTTGCCAGTCACCCCTGAAAACGCAAAACACTCGTCTACGTCACCAAGCACCACCCCTATAGTCAAACCAGAATATACTGAGCCTTCGGGTAGGGTCGAGGATTAAGAGCGACGTTGCCAAATCATCACCAAAACATACCCACATGGTATCCAACATTCTCTGTGATAGATTTAATGGGGTTGCCTTCGCTGTACGAGCAACTGACTGAGAGGGATCTAATAGGGATCCTCTATTGGCCTTCTCATGGAGGAAATATCTATTTACATTATAAATAATATCATTGGCTGTGGAGAACACTGACGCACTTGTGAGATGTGTCGTCCATAGTGGTTGGTGCCAGAATGACCAGGTGACTGACATGAGTACACGCGTCCTTGACCCGCCATTAACCCTTTGTCACAGGAGATGTGGCAGCATGTGCAAAATAGCATGTCACATGTTGTATAGAGTTGTTGTAAATATACTTACAATGAACCTAGCTCGTCATTATAAATACTTCTTTTTAACATTGTATTATATATCGAATACTTAGAACTACTACAAATTGGCTTATGCATTAAAATTTTAACGATATGGGTTTATTTTGGTGATGATTTGGCAATGCCGCTCTTAATCCGGACCCCACCCTAGGGCTCAGTATATTCTGGTTTGACTATAGTGGGTGGTGCTTCTTGAAATGGACTGACATTCTTTATAAGTGACATTGATAAAACCATTGTTCAACGAACGAATTATGGAACAACTCATTAAGTAGGTTGATAAAACAGAACATTTCTTGGACGACGTCATATTCTTTGACCTATTTTTACACACACACACGATTCATGACCTCTATTTTTACACACACACACACACACAGCTTTCATTACCAAATTTTACACACACACACACACACACACACACAGCATTCATTACCTAATTTTACACATACACACACACACACACACAGCATTCATTACCAAATTTTACACACAAACACACACACACGGCATTCATTACCAAATTTTACACACACACACACACACACACACACACACACACACATTTATAAAAAAAAACAATTATAATTCATGTTTCTTCGTATGCAATGCAACATTTACGACAAATTACGTATTTAACTGTATATGTTTATGCCTACAGAAAGGCAGAAACAACTTACAGTTCACGACCTGATTAATGGAAAATGTGTGTACAATAGAGCTCGTCTTTCACGATAGTAACATTATGAGGCGGAACCAGTGTTGCCAAGTATGGAGAATTTTCTCTAGACATGGGGAAATAGAGATACCAATGGGGAAAATATATAAAGATTGTTCAAAAGTAAATGGGGAAATTCTACCAGACGAAATATCAAGGAAGAGAGTAAATGTGTGACTGTCTTCAAGAGTAAACAGGGAATTTTTGAGGTAAAAAGGGAAATTCTGATGTGGAAGTTGGGGAAATTTCGTCAAGCAGACCTGGCAACACTGGGCGGAACTCACAGCCACGATTACCAATCCTACAAAATTATCGCACTTGTAGTTTCATTCGTTTTCCAGCAGCATCTAGGCCAGTGGTTCTCAACTCATATACTGGACACCCTTTTAACTTATCAGGATGGCTTCGTAGCAACACCCTATGATTGATTTGATACGGGAATGAAAGAAGACCATCCTTGGCATTGATAGGATTCTGTTGGTTGAAGAAATAGATGATAGAAAGATGTCAGAGGAAGGAATAGAGGTAGTCTAATGCCCTCAAATATTTCCTTTGCCACTTGCTTTTCAAATTTTTACAACTTCCTCTGCTAACTGTGAATCAGTTTCTTATAATAATTTCTTATATTTAGTATTATATTTTCATCGTATTATAGAAGGATAATATTAGTGAACCCTACTGACAGCCTTGTAGTGGTGCCATGTGCACCACTCCTTATTCATTTGTACATTCCATGAGCTAGTGCACCACTCCTTATTCCTTTGTACATTCCCCAGCCTCAGCCAGCCCACAGTCTGGCAGATACTTTAATCCTTGCCCCTGTCGCAGCTTAATCCTCCCTTGGGACGCCGGCGCCAGCCTCCTTCCCTTCTCCCAGGTATGATTCATTCAAGTGGAAGCGCTGGGTCACGTGACAACGCCACATCCGGGAGCTCGTAGACACTTGAATAAAAGGGGCACGCTATGCCCAGACGAGAGACTATCCTGCTAGCTACAGTACAAGAAGGACCAGCCCTGCTCCCGCCGTCGTCATACACCCACATACTCATGTGTTCCCGCTTCGATCGCACGTGGTGCTCCTTTTTTTTTTTTTTTTTTTTTTTTAATGCCTATCACCCATAGTTGTGGGTATTAAGGCAGCACTTTATTTTTTCTTTCTCCTCTTCCTTCTTCCTTTCTTTTCTATGCTGTAGGTTCCATTGCAGCCAGAGACAATTGGTGTGGATTTGGCAAAGTTGGCATGTGATGCTAATCTGCTGCTAGTCCAGACTTCCCTGATCTGGAAGTTGTCGGGGTCTTGGCAACTGGGGATGTGCTGGTGAAAGAGGTCGAGGCGACGAGAGGCAGACATCTACCAGTCCATGGTGACTGTGGGTGGTGGGTTGGTGGGTGGGCTGTCATTCCTCCTCCTCCTCTTCCTCTTCTTAACTGTCTGCCATTCCCCTTCATCTTCCAGGTCCATGTTGTCAGTTGTGTCCTCTCTCGTGGTGGTGGTGGAGGAGGCAGAGCAGGAACTGGTGCCAGGGACCTGAGTATCCTCCTCCGTCGCAGAGTCCAGTTCTGAAGTCTCAGGTGGTGGTGGTGGTGGTGCCTTCACGCTGTTCGCCTGGTTGAGTGGGCGAGGCAACATCAACCGGCGATGGGGGTGGGCCGGAACGGGTGGTGGTGGTGGTGCATCCGTTGTGCTCCTTCCCCGTCTTGCAGGCTTGTTGCCTCGTTTCTTGGTGGTGGCTGGAGTAGTGGTGGGTGGTTGCAAATCAGGAGAAATGGCTATTGGTGGTAAGCCATTTCTCCTGAAGATGTCCAGGAGGAGGTCAGAGAGACGACCTAGCCCTTCTGCAGCTAAGGCAACAGCAGTCTTGGTGCAGACGGTGACGATGTCTGCCTGCTGCTGCCATCGCTGCGGTGGTTGGGCGTCAGCCGTCCTCCTCCCACGGGCATGGAGTGAGCCTAGGACCTGCCCACCATCAGGTCCCGCAACGTTGGTAGCCTCCACGCCCTTCCTCCCTTCCTCCACAGTGAAGGACACCTCTCCGTCTCCCAGTGGTGGTGGTGAGGTGGTGGCAGCAGAGAGAAGGATGCCCCTCCTGTGGACGAAATAATCTTTCAAGTCTGAGGTTATAAATCCATAGCCCTTCAAATGGTTAAAGCACTTCACCCTGCCAACAAGACGGTCGGCAGGGGAAGTGGTGTGGTTGGCAGTAGGTGCTGTCTGGGCCATGGCTGGATGTAGACTCCCCCGTGGTGCTCCTGCTCTACACAACTACAGACTCTCTACTGCAACTACCGACTCTCCACGACGTTGCACGACAGGCTGGCCTTCCCCATACCTACATGTACTGCATTGCTGTGTATTACCAATAACTGTACCGTGTATTCTGGAGTCTGTTCACCCGGGTAGAAACATAAGGGCTTCCTTATCATTTTAGCCTCATGCACTCTTGCTAATTGTACTGAAGGTCGGGTTTTGTATCGATTACTAATGAAGTGAATTATGTTTTTTTTATCTGAAATATGAAATAGTTTTAACTAATCTGCATAAACATATAAATACAAAAACTATACTTTTTATATTTTCTCTCACAGCGGGGGTCTGAAAGTCGTAGATGTCACAGGTGTGCAGTACTGTTGGTTTTTATAGTAAAGTGTCAATGTATTTGTGAGAATTAACTAAGCCCCATCACACAATCACGATTTCCATCCCGACAATGCTGCTAATCCAATATTTAGTACTATCGCGGCATTTCATCATGATTTTTGTCTCACGAAAGGCGTCTCAGTGACGATAAGTAGGGCTATGTTTGACGTCTAACAAAAGTTTTACGAATATCGTGATAACACTATGACAACGATATGACAACGTCACGTTTGGCTAATACTTAACAATTAATGAACTCCGGACCAATGAAATCTACCGGGTGAGCCATAAGAGTACTTCACTGGCCCAGCTTTCGAATTTTGCCTTTAACTCTCAGGTCCAGACACTACACTACCACAACACCAGAAACAAGAAAAGGAAATAGAAGAGGCGACCAAACAGTGCATGTATTACTTGGTTCAGCGAGGCAGGTCGGCCATGTGTGTAGGTGCTGTTGCCTAGTCGTATACTGTGCTATGATTACTTAGTGTCATCTTTCCATACCTGTAGTTCTTTTATAGGTCAAATTCCATATATGTGGAATTTAATGCCACATTTATAGGCCCATTGTCAGACATCTTGAAGCGTCAAATAAATGTCAGAATTTGTAAGTTTGTTATAATAATTTTGTAATGTTATCACAGAGGATACTATGGATAAGTAATATATATATATATATATATATATATATATATATATATATATATATATATATATATATATATATATATATATATATATATATATATATATATATATATATATATATATATTCAGAGCATTATGATGAACCTATAAATATAACGATTACATTAGATAGCACTATGATAGCGCCACATATGGTGTAATTTTCATGGAGTTTCCCCTTTTACTTTTCTTCTTTATGCACTTGCTGAAATAACTGGTGGGGTATCAGCAGGGGCCATGAATCATCATGTTGAGGGCGTTATATATACTATTAGTAGCGTTGTCGGGATGGATATCGTGAATGTGTGACGGGGGCTTTGGAATAGAAGCCGCTATTCTTCTTTGTAAATATGATCAATCCAAAATGATGTTAAGGGGGTAATTCTTTTTTGGTACTTTGGAGTGCCTTGATTCCTCCAAAGTATGCTAGAAAACAGGACCAGAATAGCAAAAGTAATGGTGTTCTGTTAATTGGAATAGTTTGGAGGATTCAGTTGCTCCAGAATTACCAATACAAAACTTTTCCCTTAAAGTTATTCTTAATATCCATGTTTATTATGGATTCTTCACAGTGAACAAGATAACTATTGCACAGGCACCACCTCAACTACTTTTAAAATTTCACTGAAAATAAAAAAGAGCAGTAATGTGTCAGTTTACCGTACTTATAAGTGAGAATAACTGATAAAACATTATATAGTCAATCTCTGAGTATTCCTAATGGGGATAATATTTTCCTTTGTCCAGAATTATAGAACAGTATTGAAAGGGTTGTAGTGACACCAAGCACCTTTATTTATGCATCTTCTACTTCACCTGTCCACCTGAGCAGGCGCGCGCAGCCAACCCTGGCTGGCCTGAGCTGCCGTAGCACCGCTACTCGTCCACTTGGCCGCTAGCTCTACACCTGGAAATACCTTTATCTCCTGTCCTGCCGTACCTCCAGCCACTACCTTCCCACACCCACAGTCGAGTTAGTAAGGTCGGTCGGCGCGCAGGCTAGGGTGTGAAATGGGGGGGAGAGTATCGTCAGCTGAGCCCACAACCTAGGGTTCAAGGCAATGTCAGGTGGCATTCTAACTTGACCCGTCGTACAGTGCACATCAGTTCTCCACACCTAGACCGCGTCCAGACCTACTGTATACCCAGTCCCCCGCTAACACAGTCCAGGGAGTGCGCGATACATGCCTTCTTTTTACTGATTTGCTCAAGTAAATATTTATGTGCATAAAATTATGAATAAAGTGTTTTATTTTCCATATATATTCGCGACAGCAGAAGTGAGAATAATTAGAGCTATAAGCACTATTATTTTTTATATACATGCCTTCTTTTTACTAATTTGCTTAAGTAAATATTTATGTACATATAATTATGAATAAAGTGTTTTATTTTCCATATATATTCACGACAGCAGAAATAATTAGAGCTATAAGCATAAACAAGGTATAACAAAGGTGAAAGGAGCTCCTGTAGGGCGATGTGAATAAACATGAGTTTATTTATTACTATTATTATTATTTTGTAAGCTATGTGGTTGGAGAGAGCAGTGGAAGAGTGAAAATGACAGGCATGGGTGTTTGTCCAGAGAGAGGGAGCGGTAGTCAGGAAGTGAGGAGCTATCCCTATCCTGAACCCTGTCTGTGAGAGACTAAGGCAGCGTGTCTACTGAGACCTATGTATGTGGGCTCAGCTGACGGTATGCGCACTGGGTACGTATACAGCTGGCCGACAGACCATACTAACTAGACCGTGCCCACACCAAGCTCACCACGTGTCCTCTGAAGCCGCTACCTCTTTCACACACACATGACTACGGCAGGCGGGAACCACAGCTTCCCACATTATAAACAGATCCCCACATTATGTTTTCTGTTATATTGTGTAGGGAACAGTAGTCCAGTGTTGCCAGGTTCTGCTTGACGAAATTTTCCCAACTTCAACATCAGAATTTCCCTTTTTGCCTCATTAATCCCTGTTTACTTTTGAACATTGATGGTCATTTTGATATTTCGTCTGGTAGAAATTTCCCTGTTTACTTTTGAATCATATTTATATAATTTCCCTGGTGTGGACTTCAAAGTTCTCTAAAACAGCAGGTAAATTTCCCTGCACCTGGCAACACTGTAGTACTCCTCCATTTCAGTAACAAAGTTGACCCCTTAATTATTTGATCTGCACAAACATAATTATTATAGAAACTACAGTAGTAGCAATAATTAATTAAGTTATTTTAAAGGTATAATTAAATAAAACTAAAAAAAAAAATATATATGAAACTCTCTGGTTCCCCCTCGTCTAAGAGATATAATAGGGTCGATTCCACAGTGGTATTTGTTTGTTAGCTTCCCAACCAACCACACTTGTAAGGCTTCATTATTTTCCAAAAGCTGAGTATCTACATTCACAAAATCTATCCAACAGTTAGATAATGATGATCACTGTATAGTTTACTCACCAAATTCATTAAATAATTCACCCATAAGTCATTTAATAATAATAATAATAATAATAATAATAATAATAATGATCACTGCATAGTTTACTCACCAAATTCATTAACTAATTCATCCATAAGTTATTTACACGGTTAACATTCTTTTGTTTGCGTGCTTACAAACCAACCACTACCAACCACTGTGGAATCGACCCATAGTGGTGGAAAACCAATATTCCTTCTGCTTAAAAAGAGAAAAAAAAAGAAAAAAAAAAGTGGAGATCAAAGGAGAAGAAAAATATTACCCTTGCATAAAAAAATGTGCTAAAATGTGGATATAATAGGAGGGAAAAAATAGTTTCTGTTAAAAAAAAAGAAAAAAATTAGTCTCTGTTATAAAA
This sequence comes from Petrolisthes cinctipes, assembly GCA_033782935.1. NCBI lineage: Eukaryota > Metazoa > Arthropoda > Malacostraca > Decapoda > Porcellanidae > Petrolisthes > Petrolisthes cinctipes. The sequence goes on along the minus strand of JAWQEG010002391.1, from coordinate 110,118 downwards.
AGAAAACAAAAGTCTGTTAAAAAGATAAAAATAGTCTCTCTGTTATGAAAAGAAGAAATAGCCTCTGTTATAAAAAAAAATGTTATAAAAAGAGAAAAAATAGTCTGTTACAAAAAAAAAAATTAATCTCTGTTATAAAAAGAAAAAAAAATAGTCTCGGTTAAAAAAAATTGTCTGTTATAAAAAATAGTCTCTGTTATATAAAAAAAGTCTGTTAAAAAAAAATAATCTCTGTTAAAATAAAAGTAAAGATTAGTCTCTGTTAAAAAAAAGGTCTGTTATAAAAAGAAAAAAATAGTCTGTTTTAAAAAGTAAAAAAAAGGGTCTGTTAAAAAAAAATCTCCGTATAAAAGAAGAAGAATAATCTATCTGTTAAAAAAAATAGTCTCTCTGTTATATAAAAAATAGTCTGTTATAAAAAAATAATAGTCTCTGTTATAAAGAAATAATAGTCTGTTACAAAAAGAAAAAAAATGTCTTTTGAAAATAAAATAAATAGTCTGTTATGAAACGAAAAAAAATATAGTCTGTTAAAAAAAAGAATAATCTCCCTGTTATAAAAAGGAAAAAAAATAGTCTGTTATGAAAAGAAAAAGTTTTTTTGTTAAAAGAAAAATAGTCTCCGTTAAAAAAGAAAAAAATAGTCTGTTATAAAGTCTGTTATGAAAAAAAATGTCTGTTATGAAAAAAAAAATAGTCTGTTACGAAAAAAATATAGTCTCTGTTAAAAAAAAGTCTCTGTTATAAAAAAAAATAGTCTGTGTTATGAAAAAAAAAAGTCTCTGTTATGAAAAGAAAAACAAATCCAAAAAAGTGTGTTTACCCGGGACCCTGTGATCGTGTATAAACATTAGAGGCTTCTGTTTCCTCCTGACCATGCCACGAAACAAGCTCCTTCAATATGGGTGGTGTTTCTTGACAATATTTGAAGGACTCATTTACTTACAATTTTCTGACTACATCACAGGGTCCTTAATAATGAGATACATAAGAATTACTATCATAGCTAAATTGGTGGGCAACTACTGATTCCTCCAAACTATGCCATGAAACATAATTTCAGAATAGAAGCAGGGGATTTGTTTCGTAGCATAGTTTGGAGGAATCAGTAAATCCTTCATTCCCAATATATTAATAACTTTTTGTCTTGGTCTTTGTAAACAGGGATGTGGGTAATACTTTAATTAAGGGTTTGGGCGCCCCTTCGGCCCCAGACACTAGCTTTTAGTTCATCAACTGTCCCTCTTTTCTTTCTATTTCCTTCCTGCTTGCTGTTTCACCTCTCTATCACCTATTTTCTGGCGCTATATGACCTCGCTGTTCCGGCGCCTAATAGCAATCAATCAATCAATTATATAAACAGGGGATCAAAGTGTTATTTTTTTATTTATTATCACAACTATTTCATAATACAAAGCTATACAAAGGAATACAAAGGACATTCAAACGAGGCTGCATGATTTTACTATTCTATCTAACCTACAAGAGTGAGGGAATGTATAGCAAAGAAGAAGGCTCCTCCCCACCTACCACTCCCTCCAGCCGAAACTGGCAGGAAAGGAAAAGATACCATGTAGTATGGAAAAACTAACATGGAGTTTATATAGGACAGCAGGAAGGTTCATACACGATGTCTTAATATACAGTGTATATATTATACACTGACGTGGTGAGTCTGCGATTATTCTACTGTTGACCGAGTATAATAAAGCGATCGATTGATTGATTGATATTAGGCGCCGAAACAGCGAGGTCATATAGCGCTAGAAAAAGGTGATAGAGAGGTGAGACAGTAAGCAGGAAGGAAATAGAAAGGTGATAGAGAGGTGAGACAGCAGGCAGGAAGGAAATAGAAAGCAAATAGGGACAGTTGAAGAACTAAATGCTAGTGGCTGTGGCCTGTGGGTATAATAAGCGAGTGGCGGTCATGTTGCTAATCTTATTCGAGTGTGAATAGTTGGAGGTTCGGGTTATTTGCTATATACTTATCTAGATGACTTTTGAATGACTCTACTGTTGCACAGTTTACAACAGCAGAGGGTAGTCTGTTCCAAATGTTTACTACCGGAACCTAACTGGGGCAGACTACTGGGACCTAAAAAGGGCAGACTACCGGGACCTAACCGGGGCAGACTACCGGGACATAACCAGGGCAGGCTACCGGGGCCTAACCGGGGCAGACCACGGCAAAATATACAGTAGAAACTAGTCAGACCTCACCTGTCCTGACCTAACCTAATCTGGAATGGGACACACTACCGGGACCTAACCGGGGCAAACTACCGGGACCCAACCGGGGCACACTACCGGGACATAACCTCACGTGACCTAACTGCCCCCCTTTATTATCCTTAGCAGACTACCTGACTGGCCATTACAATTGTTGTACATAATTATTATTGCTATTTGTTAATAAAATATATTACAAAAAGGTTTTAACTCTTACCAGACTTGCAGGAGAATTGTGCAGATGATTAAATTTTCGAAGAAACCTGGGCCGTGATTTTGTATTCAGGCCGACATATTTGTTACATCGCGTAATTTGTTATTATAATCCATAGTAGCCTCCTGTCCACACTGCTCACTTATTTTACATTTCAAAATTAGCCTATGATCCACACATAAATTAAAAAGTTCTTGTGGCTTATCAAAATGCGTGAAAAAAAAGCCATACCCACTGGAAGCCATGTTGGTGGTGTCAGCTGGTCACATACTACTGACACGTAACAGGGAAAATGGGATGGTGGAAAATAGCGGATGAATACAGAAGGTTGATAGATTGCATTAATAATAATGATTATAATAATATGAGATGAGAAAATAATATAATAAATTAAGTGAGTAAATAATGAAATTATCTATATATAAATGGTGATGGAATTAAAAGAATATTGAAAGCGTCATTTAATTAAAAAAAATACATGATTTACGAGATGGCAACTTGAAGTAGCACATAAGCATCCCATCAATGATGTGCACTACTTTGTACAGTGTTCAGTGGCATTGTTTCGGAAGCGCTACGCTAGAGTTCGTCTCAAAAGCGGTCGCGATTTTTCGAAAGCCTATTCTGCCGAAAGTTAAGTGCAATCGCCTATTATATTCATTACACACGAACACACTACATTGTCCCCTACTTAAATATACATAAATTGTAAATATTTGGCGCGTGGACCACATATACAGATTTTCCACTTGTTCTGCCCATATCCCTTAGCCGACAATCTTGGGGGAGGCGTTGGGAACCGAGGGTTTTGGGTGGGGGAAAAACGCGTAATTTAGCATAACTGGCTTTGATGAAAAGGTATAAATGTTGAAAAATGGAAACTCCAAGCCAACTTTTGACGAAACTTGGCTCGGATTTTCCTGTTTCTAGGACCCATAAATACTGAAAAATGGAAAATCCGAGCCAACTTTTGAAAAAACCTGGCTCAGATTTTCCTGTTTCTAGAACCCATAAATACTGAAAAATGGAAAATCCGAGCCAACTTAAAAAAATTAACCTAACCTGACCTGACCTGACTTAACCTAACCTAGACTGGGACAGACAACCGGGACCTAACCGTGGCAGACTACCGGGACCTAACTGGGGCAGACTACCGGGACCTAACCCTTACATTTGATAATGTACGGGATGAGTATGTCCTTGCTCCGTTTTTAATTGGCCCACCTTATCGTTGGCTTGGTCCAGGCTGGGGGTCGTCAGGGTAGTCGTCGTCAGAGAAACCAGAGAAACCATCAGAGAACTCGTCCTCGGAGAGTGGGTGTGGCTGTGGAGGCTGGTCACCTTGGGGTGGGTACAATTTGGCGGCTTGGAGCAGGAAGTAGTGTAGAGATTCCTCTTTGTACGTTTTTATGAACAGATAACGGGCCAGATACTGGTTAAGATATTTTGTTCGAATGCCACACCTAGTTACATAATTCTTAATGTCCCTCCACATCCGCTCAATGTTTTGCGTGTGAATGTCGATGTTGTCAGGGTGGACGAAGTTCTGAGAGTGGTTAATGGTGGTGTGTCTAAATCCCTCGCTGTATAATGTAGAGTAGGCCCTCCACTCGTCGCTGTAGATAATTGAACCCTGCCGTATGTATTTGATGATGTAAGGGATGAGAATGTCCTTGCTCCGTTTTTCTGGGGTGCACTGTTCGTCGATAAGGGGTATAACAAATCGTTTTTTATAAATTCGTTCAATACCCCCAAACAGCCAGACTTGCTTGGGGATGCAGCCGACCCCGTACTTGGCCCTAGTGATGTGGGTTTCGTCAATTTCTACGACGATGTTAGGGCCTCCAATCTGTGGCTGATTTTCAAACTAATTAATCGTCACTTCAGAGCACATAGACCGCCAATCGACACTAGTTTGTTTATTAATTTGTAGCCGTTCTACAGCGTGCCAATGTTTAAAATCCCGCTGCACCCACAAAGTCACAAATCCAAGGATTTTCCACTCGTTTAGCTTAGTGTTATTAAGAAAAGAGCCTTTATTGAAGGCTGAGTAAAAGTTGCAGCGTTTTCTTTTTTTCTTGCCGGCCACGTATGTTCGGTGACACCGCCAAATAAGTCTGTTGTCCGACTTCCTAAATACTAAAAAAGACGGTTTGGAACACTTAGGACATTGAAATTCCCTTTTCAGTACACCGTGATCTTGAAATATGTCTATAGCTGCGTTGTTGTTCTCGTAAATGACGTTACATATTTCCCACGAGCTCACAGCACAACCTTCACAATTCACAGCCATAATGGAAGTGAAGGGAAGTGAAAATGTCGGTGATTGAAATTCTTGATATTAATCCGCACGTGCTAATGAAATATGGATAATGATTGGCTCGAAGAAACATGGCTGGGCTTCTATACAGTGATCTCATTGGCTAGTCAATTGTCTGATATCCCATAATCCTCTGTGGTCACTACTTTCCATGTGTATGATGTGTTAAGTGGCTCACTTCAGAAGTGTCAGCACGGAGTGAGGAAAACATTGGAACTTTAGTTTCTGGCCAGTCTCCCATAATTAAGGTACGTGTAACTCACGTTTGGCTCACCTCTCATTTATATTTGTACCATTAAAAAGGTCACGAAAAGGACATTATTATGTCTTAAAATTATTACCTAGTTTTATGCGAGCGAATCCTAGGATTTTACCTTAATTTTATTTACGTAAACTTTGGGTAGATTTGAGTTGATTTAATTTTATTTACATAAACTTTGAGTAAATTTGAGTTCATTTAATTTTATTTATGTAAACTTTGGGTAGATTTAATTTTATTTACGTAACTTTGGGTAGATTTGAGTTCATTTAATTTTATTACATAACTTTGGGTCAATTTGAGTCAATTTAATTTTATTTACATAAATTTTGGGTAGATTTGAGTCAATTTTATTTTATTTACATAATTTTGGGTAACTTTGAGTTGATTTAATTTTATTTATGTAACTGGGTACATTTGAATTAATTTTTGTTTGTTTGCATTAGCGAGAAACATTAATTTGAGTTTATTTTATTTTATTTACCTAAACTTAGGGTAGATTTAATTTTATTTATGTAACTTTGGGTCAATTTGAGTTGATTTAATTTTATTTATGTAAACTTTGGGTCAATTTGAGTTGATTTATTTTATTTACATAAACTTTAGCTAGGTTTGAGTTGATTTAATTTTATTTACATAAATTTTGGGTAGGTTTGAGTTGATTTAATTTTATTTATGTAAACTTGGGATCACTCTGAGTTGATTTATTTTTATTTACATAAAATTTGGGTAGATTTGAGTTGGCTTAATTTCATTTACGTAAACTTTGGGTAGATTTGAGTCGATTTAATTTTATTTACGTAAACTTTGGGTAGATTTGAGTCGATTTAATTTTATTTAGGTACACTTTGGGTAGGTTTGAGTCGATTTTGGTTTGTTTACATTGGATAGAAAAACGTTCGCTGGAGACGCCATGTGTTGAGGAGGGAGATATTATTTACGTATTATTTCCACCCAAATTTGACGCATATTTACGTCAATTTTAGGCGTAATTACGTCATTTTTAGGCGTAATTAGGATGCTGTGTGGAGGGTAATTGGATGAGTATTAATCAAATGGTAAAGGGAATTGGTTAAAATAGTTATTTACGGTAATATAAGATGAGAGTCTGAGGGAGATAAAGAGAGAGAGAGGGAGGGAAATAAAAAGAAAGTGAGGGAGGTAAAGAGAGAGAGAGAGGGAGGGAAATAAAAAGAAAGTGAGGGAGATAAAGAGAGAGAGAGGGAGGGAAATAAAAAGAAAGTGAGGGAGGTAAAGAGAGAGAGAGGGAGGGAAATAAAAAGAAAGTGAGGGAGATAAAGAGAGAGAGAGGGAGGGAAATAAAAAGAAAGTGTGGGAGGTAAAGAGAGAGAGAGGGAGGGAAATAAAAAGAAAGTGAGGGAGATAAAGAGAGAGAGGGAGGGAGGGAAATAAAAAGAAAGGGTAAATATTGAATGAATTACCGTTATTGGGTTCGGTTTTTCTACCTTCATTACCCACTTATTTAGACCATTCTAAGACTATTATCTTCTATGACATTTTCACCTCAAATGCCCCATTTCCAAAATAGGGCATATTCAAATGGGGCATTTTGAAATTAGCCTGACCTTACCTGACCTGACCTAACCTAACCCAGACCGCATCAGACTACCGGGACCTAACCTGGGCAAACTACCGGAAAATAACCGTGGTAAAGTACAGAAAATGACCGGGGCAAAGTACTGGGACCCACCCGGATCTGGCAACACTGCTACAAAATGGTAATTCTTTCAATAAATACCAAAGAAAGTGAGGGAGATAAAGAGAGAGAGAGAGGGAGGGAAATATAAAGAAAGTGAGGGAGATAAAGAGAGAGAGGGAGGGAGGGAAATATAAAGAAAGTGAGGGAGATAGAGAGGAAGGGAAATAAAAAGAAAGCGAGGGAGAGAGGGAGGGAAATTAAAAGAAAGCGAGGGAGATAAAGAGAGAGAGAGGGAAATAAAAAGAAAGTGAGGGAGATAAAGAGAGAGAGGGAGGGAAATAAAAAGAAAGTGAGGGAGATAAAGAGAGAGTGAGAGAGGGAAATAAAAAGAAAGCGAGGGAGATAGAGAGGAAGGGAAATAAAAAGAAAGTGAGGGAGATAAAGAGAGAGTGAGGGAGATAAAAAGAAAGTGAGGGAGATAAGGAGAGAGTGAAGGAAATATGGTATTTATTGAAAGAATTGCCGTTTTGTAGCAGTGTTGCCAGATCCAGCTAGGTCCCAGTATTTTGCCCCGGTCACTTCCTGTACTTTACCATGATTTTCTCCAGGTAGTTTGCCGGTTTTGCCCAGGTTAGGTCCTTCAATATAGGTGGTGTTTCATAGCAATATTTAAAGGACTCGCTAACCTCCAATTTTCTGACTACATCACGGGGTCCCTTAAGGCCACTGAACATCATAAAGCACCTCGCTGGTACACACAGACACACACGTCACAACTTTCAAACTGGCACCCAGCTACAGAGGGAGGGAAGTGAGGGTAATTCCCACATACAGTACTGCAGCTGTTATGGTAGCCTACACTCGCAGTCAGAAATTTTGGCATGATGAATTACAACTAGACGAGCTTTGATGATTTAAACAACTCACTCCCTCTCTCCCACTCCTGCATTTCATCCCTCCATTCTCCATCCCTCTCATTTCTGCTGTACCGCCCTCTTACTTCCTCTCATTCCCTCACTCTCTCCCTTTCTATTTCTCACATCCTTCCACACCTGCATTAATTCTCTCTTCATTTCTTCAATATACCTCTAAAGCTGTTTGTGATTCATCTTGCCAGGGATCGGGACACAATTTCTGACTGCGAGTGTAGGCTACCATAACAGCTGCAGTACTGTATTTGGGAATTACCCTCACTTCCCTCCCTCTGTGGCTGGGTGCCAGTTCTAAAGTTGTGACTTGTATGTGTGTGTGTGTGTGTGTGTGTAGCAGTTGTGACGTGTGTGTGTGTGTGCTTGAGTAGCAGTTGTGACTGTGTGTGTTTGTGTGTGTGTGTGTGTGTATTAGTTGATCTGGGCAACAATAATGTGTTTGATGAAGCCTATGTCAAGTGTCGGAACATAAAAATAAACATACTATATATCTTAGACGAGGGGGAAAGCTGAGAGTTTCACATAATTATTTATTAAGTTTTAGGTATCATTACAGAATAACTGGGTTTTTGACTAGGATCGCGCAGTGTTACCACATCTGGCTAGGTCCCGGGAATTTGCCCCAGTCACTTTATGATAGTTTATACCGGTTATATCCCGGTAGTTTGCCCAGGTTAGGTCCTGGTAGTTTGCCCAGATTAGGTCCCGGTAGTCTGCTATGGTCTAGGTTAGGATAGGTTAGGTCAGAGTAATTTCCAAATTATGTTTGTAAAACGAGGCATATCTCCAAAACGGGGCATCTCCGAGAGAAACACCATAGATGAAAAGTGGCTTAGAATAGTCCATAATAGTGGGTAATGATACTAATATATACAATATAGTAAATGGAGTACTTCTGTAAATTTACCAAGTTTTGTTTATAACTGGGTTTGATGAAGCCTATGTAAAGTGTAGGAACATATGAAATAAAAAATCATAAGATCCTTTTCATATAAGACAGAGGCGGGTAACCTCCACATGATTTGCATTGTATTCTGTCCAGCGAGAGTCAAGCTGCTTTTATCGTTTAGCCCGACACATTTGGACCTGCACCGCCAGACACACTGAACCACGCACACACACACACACTACCGTTAAGTACAGTTTCCATATAGGGCCATACAGTCCCTCCTTTATTTTAATTTGTTTTTTCACTGTGACCGGAGCGTACTAGGGGTCTGTGGGGCAGGAGGCCATTCTGCCCAGGGAGAATATCAACAACAACCGTTTCCGTATCATTCAGTCCTAGATCTATGGTAATTGTTCGGTAAATGGTCCGTTTGTGAGATGCCCCACACACCCATCCACACTTATACAATACTAGTGTTGCCCGGGAGAGATGGGATTTATAGTAGGTGATGTAATTTTTACGTTGAGTTACGTCATGTTACGTCATACCAAAACCTTGGCCTGGTGATGGTGATTCAGAATATATTATATGGGTTTTGGATGTTGGTGTAACCGTTTTGGAGTTATAAGAGGATATACACAGACCGTTTGACATTTATAATATAGATTATTATTATTGTTATTATTAATATTATTATTATTGTTATTTTAGTTATTATTATTATATTATTGTTATTATTATTGTTATTTTTGTTATTACTATTATTATATTATTATTGTTGTTATTTTAGTTACTATTATTATATTATGATGATTATTATTATTATTGACATTTATAGTATAGATTATTATTATTATTATTATTATTATTATTATTATTGACATTTATAGTATAGATTGGGGAAGCTTTGGGGATTTTGGATCACACATTTATATTTCAGATTTGAGTATATAAAAATATAGTGTAAATAAATGTATATCAAACTATTATATATATGTTTATCATTTGAGTGTGTAAATATATACTACAGTGCTCCCCCCAAGTAGGATGTCATTAACTAGACGATTTCCAAGTAGGCGGAGAAATTATTTGAGACCAAAATACCAAAAGTATACGTTTTTTCAAAAGTAGGCGTACCTATGTGCAAGTCGATATTCAGTGGAAGTGATTTTAAGAGAAAATTACCCAAATTAATAAATACAAACTAAGGAATGTGTGTGCACGATTGAAAATTCAATGAGTTTTGGTGGTAACTGTACTAACTATTCCATTTTCACCCTCACACTCGCTTGTTACACTCATGATAAGCCTAACCCCTTTATAATGAACAGCTTTTACCCTCCCGCTCCCTCGTTACACTCGCAATATGCCTAACCCCTTTATAGTGAACAACTTTTCACCTTCACGCTCGCTTGATACACTCTCGATAAGCCAACCCCTTTATAGTGAACAACTTCTCTAAACGGGCATTTTTCATACTTTCAGCACATATCCCGGAACAGACATTTGATATGGTGAAAAGTGCAAGTGATTGTAAGAGAAAGCGACAAAGAATAATGAATATAAACTAAGGAAATATATTTATGAGTAGAAACTCATGGATTATTGGTGATAACTG
>JAWQEG010002391.1:0-95000 GCA_033782935.1 Petrolisthes cinctipes | reverse complement strand
CCCTTCCTTTCCTATCTATAATGATAAACACGGCAGACCTAAGGAGTAGCACCCCTCCCCTACTTTCCTACACCTGTTTTCTGTCCTAGCCTTTCCTTTCTTTACTTTCCTCATACACGTAATTTCTCTCTCATCTCTCTTTTACTTCCCCATTCCCAACCCGAATCTTTTCTGCCCCCGTCCCCTCACCACACTTTTGAAATGCATATTGTTAATTTGTCTGTTCCAACTAAGTATCTGAGGAGAGAGGGAGGTAGGTGGTTACCGTCACACCAGACATACAGATGAACACACAACCAGGGCCCTGTAAACACAACACCTGACTTATTTCTCGCTACCTTCCCGCTTTCCCTTCATTGCATATATCTTTCTTTCTTATTTTTTTATTATGTTCCATACACTTCCCTCCCTTTCTCGTATTGTCGCACCGACAAGGAAAAGGGACAAAAGTCATGCTGTGAGTGAGAGAATATGAGATGAGGAATAATATATAAAAGTGTATGACAAAAAAAAACAGAAATATGCAAACAACGATAAGCGGTAGGGTAATGAGAGATTAGTCAGGTCCAGGTGCAGTGGTCACCATATGATTTGTGCGTCACCATGGAGGTAGTATAGCTCCATGTGCGTCACACACACACACACACACACACATGAAAACACAAGTGTGTGTGGCTAACATGATGCATACTGGAGTGCACATTCACACTCCAATGTTGAACCTGTAGCTGTCCACAGTCTCCTATTAATTCCTTCAACAATCAATGCAACCAGAGAGATGGGAGGGATTTCTTCCTTCATTCCCTACTCCCCTTCCTCTTCCCCACACACACGAAAACAAGGGTCTTTCTTTGTCATACACTTTCATTCCCTTTCCCCCATCTCATATTCTCTCGCCCACAGTATGTCTTATGTCCCTTTTCCTTTCATGTTTCTATTATTAACTGATGAGTGAAAATGTGAGGATAAAAAACTATGAGTGATGTGTTCACTTTGTTCACTAGCCACTACGCCAACTCCCTAAGGGGCCATTACTTGAAACACTACACCTCATTCTCTCCTTTTCACCACCTTACCCTTCCCTACTATTTTCTTTCTCTCTGATGGTAGATTGAAAAAGATGAAGAAAGGAAAGGGAAGGAAATGAGAACAAGAATGAGGAAAGAAAGAAAGATGAAAGGTGTGGTATAAGAAAGAAAAGAGAGGTTTAATGAAGTAGCGACGGGTAGGAGAGGGGGAGAAATAGGAAGTAGAGAATGCAGGAAGAAACATTCCCTTAATAATTAATATATTATCCTACTCTCTTTCTCTCTCTCTCTCTCTCTCTCTCCCTCTCTCTCTCTCTCTCTCTCTCTCTCTCTCTGAGAGAGCTTGTGTGATCTGTTTGAATTTTGCTAGCTATGCTGGGGGACATTTAGTCCAGTTGGGTTACTCGTGCCAGAAAGGTAGCGTTATTAGGATCCTGACTAAGAGTTGTCAAATCTTCATGTTAATATTAAGTTTCACAACTGCTCTTCAACTGTCCGAACAAAAAAAAAAAAAAAAAAAAATCTTCATCACTTTCGATATAAGTTTTTATTGTTAAGGACCTCACCAGCTACCTTATGCCGTGTGAGAAGGGAGGCTTTGGAACCTCCTAAAACAACGCCTTTTAACGCTCACAGGTTTCGAAAGGGCTGAGATTGAAGGGATCTCAGGCGTGTGGGGTACGAGTAATGGAAATGCCTCAGGACCCCCGTAGGTATTCTCTTAGATTAATAAGCCTGACCAGCTCCCTGTGACCGTTCTTAGGTGCCTAAAGGCTCGACTGCTCTTTGGTGAGAGAGCTTTCGTGCCTTGCTGGCTGCCAGGCCAGTAAAAGATCTCGGATTAAGTCGTGGACATTTAGTTTTACTATTTGCTTTAAGTTTGGCCACGGATGGAGGATTAGTAGGGATTAGTAGGACGACGGTTACACTTCAAGCACCCCTGTCGAAAAATCAGAGTCCCATTTACTTAGGACTCTTGTGCTGCTCAGTTGGGAGCTGCGGCACGATTGGGGCCGTCCGGCCCAGGGGAGACCTTAGGGTTGGTGTGCTTGGCTCATAAGGTTTCTGTTGGCCAAACGACCGAAAACCTTCTGGAAGTAGGCGGATGAGACTTATGCGAGACCAAATCACATTACCCTTTCTTTTGTATTATTGGTCCTAAATTGAATTAGAGCGAGATGACTGGTCCATCAGCAAGAAAATTTACATGTACTACATGCAAGGTGTACCGCTGGTGTGAGGACTTCAGCGGGAGGAGTGCGAGCGACCTAGACTCCTCGAGTGTCTGCGACTTTTGCAAACTCGAGGAGAGGTTGATGAAGCACATCTCACTGCTCACGAAGGAGAACAACTCCCTAAAGGAGGAAGTTCTCCGAATGGACTCACAGAGGTGTGACTGCCATGTGAGAGACAAGGCAGTCCAAGGAGCTTCTTCACCGGAGAGCTCCACCATGGCGGTAAAGAACAAGAAGAAGAAGAACAAGAAGAAGAAGAACAACAACAATGAAGAGGGAAAAGAGACTGCAGAAGGAAAAGAGACTGCAGAGAAGTGTGATGGAAAAGAGGAGTGGAATATGGAGAAAGGAGAAAAACCCAAGAAGACAGCTGAGGAGGGATTGGAGGAAAGTGAGGAATCAAATAAGAAGGAAAAGAAGACGAAGAAGAAGCAACCTGGAGGAAGTGACGAGCCCGGCAGGAATTCAAAACACTCTCAGGTTCCCCACAAGGCATCTCGTGCTCCTACCAAGGAGAGGCCTGTGGATATACACATTGTAGGTGATTCCCAGGCGCGAGGGCTGCAACCCCTAATGGCAGATCGCCTTCACACTTCTGTGAAGGTGAATTGTTTGCCAGGTTGTGGCAATGCTGACCTTCGAAAGGAAGCTGAGAGGATCCAAACGTCCAGATCTGCTGTCATTGCACTCATGGTGAGTGATAATGACATCTACCTGAGAAATGGTAGAGTAGGCATGACCGAAGGAGTCCTCTCGGATGTGCTCGGTGCAGTAGATGACAGTGGGTTAAAAACCCGCAGAAGGGTAGTTGTTGGCATGCTCCCAAGGAGAGGCCCTTTAGGGACTGCTCTGTCAAAGAACATTGCAGTAAATCAGCGCCTGGCTGATTTGTGTACTGCCGAGGGGGTGTTCTTTGTGGACCCCTACACCTCACTCTTTGGTAGAGACGACCTCTACCAGAGGGATGGCACACATCTCTCACCAAAGGGGAAAGAAGTGCTTTCCAAATTAATGGAAGACGCCGTCCGACGATGTCTCAGGAGCACTCGACCGAGCGTGGAGGAGAGCCCTCGTCGCTATGCTAGAGTGACCCCAGAGAAGACATTCGCTGAGATCCTGAAGAAGGATATCCCCAGCACTACCAAGACAATGACCAAACCGGGAAACGGAAGAGTATAGGGAGCCCTGCAGTTGGGGGTTCCCTGAAGGTTCTATTGTTCAATGCCAGGTCCATCCGAAACAAGTTTTTGGAACTGCGGGCCCTCGTTGCGACAGAGGAACCAGAGATGGTGGCCATAACGGAGTCATGATTGAGAACCTCAGACAGAGATCTTGAAGGGGAATTCGTGATTCCAGGCTACCAACTCTTCCACAAAGATAGAGAGGACAGAGGGGGTGGTAGTGTGCTGTTGTATGTAAAGAACTCTATCAAATCGATGACCTGCAACATCACATCGAACCACGAGCTCCTTGGAGTTGACCTAGATATAGGCACTGCAAAATACAGAACCCTGCTGCTTTATAGACCCCCTGGACAACTCAATGAGATGGACAGGGACCTATACCAGTTGCTGGGTGAACTAGTGGACGGCAGGGTGTGCATCCTTATGGGGGACTTCAACACACATGTTGACTGGGAAACCAGAGAGCCCTCTGCCGAGAACACACCACTCTTGGAGTTTGTAAATGATGAATTCCTCACTCAATGGGTAAGGGAGCCAACAAGAGGTGCTAACATACTCGACTTGGTCCTCACCTCTGAGGATGACATCATTCAAGACCTCTCTGTAAACGAAGAAATAGGCGGAAGTGACCACAAGCTTATAAGATTTTCAGTTAAGGTCCCTAATATGGAGACCGTGACCCCGGTGCATAAAAAATTAGACATGGGGAGAGCGAACTTTGCAGGTCTTCGTGAAGGCATTGCTGAAATGGAACTAGAGGAGGGAGAGAGTGCTGATGATCTGTGGAGGTCATTCTTGTCTTCCTTCATGGAACTTTAGTCGCGCTTTATTCCTCTGAAGGGAACAGGTCAGAAGTTCATTCAACCGAAGTGGTTTAATCGGGAAATCCGTAACCTACTAAGGGAGAGGAGAACTGCGTATCGTCGAGCGAAGGCATTTGGGGACTTTGATGGTCATAGAAGACTGAATCAAAACGTGAAGTCCAAAATAAGGGCTGCTAAGCGTGCTGAGGAGGTCCGTGTGGCTAGACTCTGCAAAGAGAACCCCAAGGAGTTTTTTAGTTATGTGAATGGCCGTAAACCAATCCGACGCAGGATCGGTCCCTTGGTGAATGAGGATGGAGCATTGATGCACTCTGATGCAGAAAATGCTAACCTCTTAAATGAGTACTTCTCTTCAGTGTTCTCTGAGGAGAGTGGTCCCATTCCCGAACCTTTGGACTCCTTCAGTGAGAAGTTGGAGTCAATGGTCTTCACCCAAGAAGAAATCGAGAGAAAAATAATCGAATTAAAAGCAAACAAGTCCCCCGGTCCGGATGGGTTCTTACCTAGAGTGTTGAAAGAAGTGCATGGTGAAGTATCACGGCACCTGTGCATGGTCTTCAACAGGGTAATCCAGACTGGATGCGTTCCTAGAGACTGGCGTGAGGCAGAGGTGACTCCTATCTTCAAGAAGGGAGATGCTAGCCAACCGTCAAACTACAGACCCATCAGTTTAACCTCGATAGTCTGTAAACTCATGGAGAGCATCATGGTGGACAAAATAACAGCACACTTAGAATCAAATTTGCTACTGAGGGGTTCCCAGCATGGGTTCCGGCAGCACCGGTCATGCCTCACAAATCTGGTGGAATTCTTCCATTTTGTTTTCAGTGAGCATGATCGGGATAAAGCGGTCGATGTTGTCTACTTAGACTTTCAGAAAGCCTTTGATAAGGTACCCCACCGCCGCCTCCTTCGGAAAGTGCGTGCACTGGGCATAGACGGAAATGTGGCAAATTGGATAGAGAACTGGCTAAGTGACAGACGGCAGCGGGTGGTAGTGAATGGACAGGCTTCAGAGTGGGTGCCCGTTACTAGCGGTGTTCCCCAAGGTTCTGTTCTGGGACCACTACTGTTTATCATCTATGTTAATGACGTGGATGGTGACATGGTTGCCAAGATTTCCAAATTCGCCGATGATACTAAGCTTGGTATGAATGTCGCGAAAGAAGGAAATACTACCCGCTTACAAGAAGATCTTAGGAAGATCGGGGAGTGGTCTGACACGTGGCAAATGCCATTTAACGTGAACAAATGCAAAGTTATGCATATAGGCCACAGAAACCCCCGAACAGAGTATAACCTTAAGGGCAATGCTCTCGTAAGCACTGATACTGAGAAAGACTTGGGTGTAACTATCACCAGCGACCTCAAGTTCTCAAAGCAGTGTATCGAGGCTGAGAAGAAAGCCCAAAGGATGTTAGGGTACATAAAGCGACAGTTTGGATACCGGAACAAGGAGATAGTACTTTGTCTGTACAATTCCCTTGTCCGACCGCACCTGGAGTATGCAGTCCAGTTTTGGAGTCCTTCTTACCGAAAGGATATCGCGAGATTGGAACGAGTGCAAGCCAGGGCAACCAAACTTATACCCTCTCTTAGACACAAGAGCTATAAAGATCGGTTGGTAGATCTCGACCTGTTCTCTTTGGAAACCCGGAGACTACGTGGTCAGCTTATCGAAGTGTTTAAAATACTACGAGGCTTTGACAATGTAGACTACAGGGACATTTTCCAACTCAGTGAGGGCACAACCAGGAATCATGGCTACAAACTTGAACTGAAGCGATACAACTGTGATTTGTGTGGTAAATTCTTTACATACAGCATCTGCGGTACTTGGAACGCGCTTCCTGCTGATGTAGTCAACAGCAACTCTGTGGATCAGTTCAAGTCCAGATTAGACAAAGCCTTAAATCACCGTCTAGGTGTTTAAGCCGTTGTGCGAGTGTTCCTTGATGGTTTCACATGACACATTCGAGGACGGTCGCCTACTTGCGCAACTAAACCCACAGGTACCCTCTTTGTATGGATCGTAAGGTCCCCTAGGGTACTTCTTTTCCTTGTAACTCTCTCTCTCTCTCTCTCTCTCTCTCTCTCTCTCTCTCTCTCTCTCTCTCTCTCTCTCTCTCTCTCTCTCTCTCTCTCTCTCTCTCTCTCTCTCTCTCTCTCTCTCTCTCTCTTTATATATATATATTTGAACATCTACCCCGTCCCAGCATCCGATCCAATAATAATGAGAGAGGGAGAGGTATGGACATCATGATGGACAGAGTGTAGTCTCAGGTCACTACGTTTGACTGATCCCAGGTGCGACGTTGTCACATCTACATTTAGGGGCCGAGAGGGTGGAAAGGGAATTATGGCCGCGACTGTACAGATAATTTTTAATAATGTAAATCTCTATGTAAACTAAATATGAACACAAAAGTAACAAATACATACATCCTTCAATATTACTATTTTTTTTTATAACGGAACGAAACATTTATTAAATTAAGATAAGTACCGGTAGGCAATATTATGAAGGCTACAGGGAATTGAAAATAAGGTAAATCTTTATGTAAACTAAATGTGAATACGTAAGTAACAAATAGGTAACATACATCCTTCAATATTAGGCTACTAGTGGAAGGAAATATTTATTAAGATTAGGCCTAGTCATCCCAAAACCATGTATCATAGACTGGTTGACGTGGTTCAACTTTTGATATTGGGTTTGATAATTCATCCAAAAGTGAGTCTAACAAAATATCAAAGTCAGGGCAAGACTGGACAGGTCAAAGGTCAGTTGGACAGCACTGTGTTAGTTGGTCAGTAGGGTGAGGCTAGGTCATCGTGTCAGTAGAAGAACAGCATTGGGTAGAGACAGGAACTGGGGCAGCAGAAGGGTAGGTTAGGCGACGGTTTAGGCCAAAGTAAAAGAGTTGACCTTTACTACCTAACCGGAGACTAGTCTTCAGTCCTCTCTCTTTCATAAATATCATTATTGTTACTTGTGATACAGGTGTTAGGTTCTTGTGTTGGCAGTAATAATGGTAGTTACGAGAGAACTCATCAACAGCAACGGTAATATTATTATTGTTGATGCCAGGAGTTATAACATAATATTTGTGAAGAAAGTTTCACAAATTGTGTGTCTTTGTACTCGTAATAACCGTTGTAGGTGTTGCTTTCTTCTTTTTATATGTTGTACTACGAATACGTGGGTTGTCAGCATCTGGGTCAGTAATATCACTATGACAACTACACATACCAACATATGTGTATTGCTGACCTTTTCCCCGATATCCACCAATCCTGACCTTCTTAGTGACCCCGAGTTGACCTAACAACATGCCAATGTTGACGAGGGAAGCGGGTATAAGATGTCTTGACTGGCAATACTTTTGGTACTGTGTATATAATATATTAAGTAGTACTCTGTGTCCTGGCCTTCCTGTTATTAGTCTATATAATTGTCTTCATAAAAAGTACAAAAGGCTTCCTTTCCTAGGAATAGTCGGTTATATTTTGTAGTTTTTGCCATGTTAGTTGCTTTTGATGTGTAAATAATTTTGGTAGGTAATGTGGATGGATACAGTCCAACATATAGGCTACCCACCCACTAGGACACTTTACTCTTATTTTATCAATATATTATTTACTTTCTTCTTGCAAATTTCTTCAGCTTCTTATTTAATGGTTGTTTAATTCTTATTATGTGTTAGTGTTGTTTGTTGGTATCAAATTGCAGTGCCTGAGTGAAAGATAATTGGAGCCAGAGACACCAATATATTCTAGATTTCCTTCATATGTAGAAATCACGTCATGGCACTCTTGTTGCCCATCCAACTTTTGCCTCTTTGGCTCCTTTTCACTGGTGGTGGGGGAACGCTGTCTCTTGTGAGTGATATGATGGTCGTTGTTGGGGCAGGAAGAAACAACTGTGGCGTCATCTTGTGTGTCTGATAAACCCGAGTTTTTATCTGAGGTGTTGGAGGAGCTGGAGTCATCATCTGAGGTGTGGGAAGAACTAGAGTCATCATCCTCTTCAGTGTCGGTGGTGGAGTCCTCATCCTCTGTGTTGGAGGAGCTGGACCAGTCTGAGGAACAGTTAGTGCCTGCAGACAGATTCTCAAACTCGTCAACAAATCTGTGTAGACTTGAGGCAAGGGAGGCCATGGTGGGTCGTCTGTTGACATTGTAGTGGATGGTACATTTGACAAGCTTCTTGATGACACTGGGACACTCTGGGGTAACCATTATGGCACTCATTAACAGACCGAGGGAGTACACATCATATCTGTCCATCTTGTTGTTCTTAGACACCATCTCCAGTATAGTGTTGGTGGACATGGATTGTGTTCCTCCAAGTGAAGCAAAACACAACTCTATAATAGAGGCTGAGTATCGGTCACCCTCCTCCTCCTTGATCAAGATGGTGCTTCCACGGATGTCATTGTGGACAAGACCAGCTTCGTGGAGGTCGGCAAGTGATGTGGCCGCTGCCTGGAATACCTTCAGCCACTCCTGCAAAGCCAACCTCTCCTCCCGCTGGTGTAGACTGGAGATGGACTCACCCTTGACAAAGCTCATTACCAACATGGAAGCATCTGAAGCAGTGACCAACAACTTTGGCACTCCTCCTCGCCCTCCAGCCTTCTCCAATACCCAAGCCTTGTGTCTGAGTGGTTCTGGATCAATGGTGTAATGGTTTACTTTCTGGATTGCTTGTTGGCCACGGTACAACACCAGGTAACATTTCCCTCCTGAACCGGTCCCCAGGGGTCTCACCTCCTCAACCTCGGCCCAGATTTCGTCACCAGTCGTCATCATGTTGTTGTTTGTAGTGACTTTTGGTTCCTTGCTAAATCTGGTATAATATGTAGTCAACCTGAAAGGTTATTATTATTATTATTAATATTTTCATTAGAATAGACCAGAGACACAAAGCTGGGAGAGAATGCAAACATTCTATCAAATAACCACCAACACCTTCCTTCCATCGTGCAAATAAATCAGTGTTATATAAAAATATAATCATACAACTCCTTATGTCAATTCAATCCCCTCAATTATTATTATGAGGTGCTGCAAAATCATACACGTGTTGTTCTTTATTACCAAGATATTTACTACGATGGAAGGAAAGTGTCGGTGGATATTTGATTGTGGCTGTACATAACCCAGCTACCGTAAGTTTATTTTCTTTCACAGAATAACATGGAGATCGTAACATATATAATCTATTTTAGTTTGTCTTATATATGATCTTAAATGACTATATGTAATAATGCATTATATTATTCAAAGGTACGATGTTGCTACTTTTTAGGGTAATAATAACTGGCTCTATTCTTGGGTAATATTTTCGGAGCTCATGGAATCCCTACACATATAATACAATTCATACAAATCAGTGATCAGTTATCCAATGGCTTGTGTCGGGTAATAAGGACATATCGTTCATTCTTGTATAAAGACTGTGGCAAGTAGAATAGTGAATCTTTTAGTGATACACAATTCATTCAGTTTAATTAGTTATCCAATGGCTTGTGTTGGGTGAGAACATATTGTTCATAGTACTTCATACTCTCTAAATTTGTATAAAGACTGTGGTAAGTAGAATAGTAATACATTATTCATTCAGTTTAATACTTTAATAATTAGTTATCCAATGATTTGTGTTGGATAAGGACATATCGTTCATACTCTAGCTCTAACTTGTGTAAATAGTGATTATAAATGGTTATAGATGTGTGTATAAATATTAGTTGGTACACAATAATATAATATTAATGATTTCTATATTAATATATATATATATATTGGACATTTTTTAGAAAGTGACTATGGCTTCTGTATAAGAATGTAACCTGTAACTATGGCCTCATTCAATATAATACATGCTAAGTACAATAATCATTTCAATATAGTTTTATATAACAAAAACCATACATTAATTCTTGATTATTATAGTATGATAGAGATTATTCTTTACGATAAAACTTCTCATAGTAAAGAAAATTATTAACACATAATATTGTTCATTTCATTATCTATTGATATTCAATTAATACTTTCATTGTTTTATTTTTATTTTCTATTAATTCTTATATTATATAATATTGTTTTAATTACTTATTTAATGATAGTTGTATGGTTCGTACTTTTAGTTAATTATTGTTGTAAACTCGGCCTTTTTTATTATTTTATTGTTATTTTCTATTAATTGTTCTTATATTATATCAAATTGTTTTAATTACTTCTTTAATAATAGTTGTATGGTTGTTACCTGTTAATGTTGGTTTGTGTGGTCAAATGGTAGGGTTTGTATGGACTGAAATGGGAGTACATTTGTGTATGTCTCACCATATCAGAGTTGTAGTATACAATGATTCAACACACCTTGCACACTTCCTTATATACCTTTTACAGGATCACATGCACAGTAATTTGTCACGTGACTCAACCAATCAACGTGAAGTATTTAAAATTTCATATTACCTCTCCAACCAGTCAGATGCAAGGATTTTCATTTTAAATGTTCATAATTCGTCGTGTGACCAATAGGGTTCAAGAGTTTGAGTAGGCTATGAATGACGGACTGTGATTGGTCAATATGACATTGTTCTTAAATAAATATAATATTATTGTATTACATTATATATATAGATAAGTGCCAAAAATGTTAATTTGTATAGACATAATAAACTAATTCAATTATAATTGTTATTTGAAAATTAAGTAAGCCAAAGTAATAATTACTCATCATTCATTAGGATAATCAAGTTGAAACACGATTATCCACCAAAAATTATCCCCATTTTTTTATGACGTATTTTATCAATACTTTTAGGCTATATCGTTAGCTTTGATTTAAAATATTAATATTGTGGTGTATGTTATTTGAAATATAATAATAAATGATAATAATATAATTATAAGCCAAAGTAACAATTACAACTAATAATTCATTAGGATAATCAAGTTGCAACATGATTATCCACGACAATTTTTCTTCCACCTTCCATCTTAAAATATTTATAAGGTATATATATTGAAGTTGTGGATATTTTGTGGTGAAATGTATGTCTATAATAAATATAACAATTAGAATTACGTACAAAAACAATTTAAATAATAACAAATGATAATAAAACTCTTAGCTCCAGAGTGCTCCAGACCCACCTGGCCTGTCCGGCAACCGGAAAGGGTCGGGGAGAGAGTTGGCCGGTGTGTGTACTGTATGTGTGTGTTTTTCATCCGGCCAGCAGGACTGTTTTATCGGCCGGATGACAGTATATATGCACCGTAAATATGCATAATTTTCCATTAATTGCAAGGACGATAAATGACAAAAACCTCCAGGATCTCTCAGATATCCGACCACAGATTAGAGTTGACATGACGGTAGTGCCATATATAACCTACTATTTATTAATGTTTTGTACACATGAGGCGTCCGTCGACCCCTGTGTGTGTCTGTGACTATACTCTATATACTATATAGTACGGTACAGTATCAATTAATTATTGGGAATGAAATTACTCTTTTTGACATACAATTTGTAAAAACTTTAAATAACTTTCAGTTAAAGCTCTATGACTATGTTGCGTATTATTATTATTTACTTTGTGTATTGATATACCCTATATAGTAGTTCATCATATGTATTTTTTATATATCATCTGTCTATTGATTTATTATGTATAAATATATTTGTTACTGACCATAGTTAAAATACATAGGTTGAGAATTTAATAATATGTGTTTTTTTTTCTCACCCGTAATTATAGCAGTTTCCTTGAGTCATTACCCCTATCGGTATTTATTACAAGAGAGAATTTGATAAAAATTAAAAACTCAAAAGAATATTCCCGGCGACTAGACCGTTACCATGTAGTAACGTGTTGAGGTCAACACAAAAACAACGAACGACTTAGTTGTTCTTATTATTGTTACAAACCCATCACCTCAGATACAACAAAGTCAACAACACATTTAACACAATAGAATATAATAGTTCGTCGTTGGGCCAGCATCACGCAGGGGGTGGTGTGCCGGCAACAGTGTAACAACCTATATACAGTACACTGTGTAGCCACGGGCTCTGCTACCAGCTCGGGGAGACTCAGTGGTGCCCAGAGACGATGTAGCAAGAGTCCTAGCAGTGTAATTGGACGTTAAGCAACGGCTGTAGCGTAACTCCATTGCTTGCTCGACGACGGTAGGGTATAGAGCGAGACGTTGCTTGGTCCAGGGGTTGTGAAGACGGGGGTGGTAGTGGAGAGTGGTGGCTGGTGGAGAGTGACTACTCAGGACAGAGTCAGGGGCTGAGAGTGACCAGCTCATCACCGGCTGCCACGTCGTTGCCTCGCAAAGTCGCCTCGAACCACATTCAGGAACACCTGGCTCAGGCATCAAGATGAGTCGAAGCCACAACCCACATATCGTTACCAATGTTTGTAAACACACACACTGGCTGGAACGTCCAATATGTGTGATTGACAAGAGAAGTGCCCTACATACGTGACTTGTGAGAGGGTTTACCACGGTATAATGACTAAAGTCATTAGTCTATAGTCATTATACCGTGGGGTTTACAGTCCATCCGCCCCAGTCATGATGCGCCCCAAGTCCATTCACCCTTCTACTTCATCAGTAGTTGATGCGCCCCAACTGCTCAATATTGAGATGTTGCGCCCCATCTCCCTTTTTCAAAGTTTAAAACTTTTAGTCATCATGATAAACGAACTCGCAATTAAAAAAAGAATATTACACATTGGATGTAATAATAGTGCATTTGTCGCGGCTTTCAGCCGCTTAAATTGTATTTATTGGTTGTGGAACCAGCACAGCTGGATTGCTATAGAATACACCCCTTCTCCAGCCCAGGCCCCATAAAGGCATAGTCTGGGCTAGAAGGGTCTATTCCGTGACGATCATCAGAAGTAAAATGAATTTAAATCTGGCGCTGTACTAGACATGGGAGCCACCTGGTGGTGGCCTGTGGAGATACTGATCCCGCTCTAGGAGAGCACACGCTCTGCCACTCCAATGAGAAAACAGTGAATGGCTGCCGCATCGGGAGGAGGGTGGGACAGTTAAAGCTGTGCTGGTTCCACAACCAATAAATACAATTTAAGCGGCTGAAAGCCGCGACAAATGCACTATTATTGGTATAGTGGAACCAGCACAGCTGGATTGCTATGCATGCGATGCGGTAGGTGGGAGGTGAGGAGGAGGCATTCGCAGGTCCAGATAAGAGCAGCTCAGAGCGGGGACCGTGTAAAAATGAAGTCGTTGTAACCGTAGACTGTTCAGTTATAACTCAGAACAAGTCACCAGATATAGTCTTTATAGGCAGACTCGAGGGGTATGGTAGAGGAGTGGGGGGCAGGTGAGGCCCCCCCCCCTTTTTTTTTTAAAGTACTCGAGCCTGGGTTATAATCCCCGGGCTCTAGAGGAATATCCCGAGAGGATAAAAGAGGAACACTGAAGTTGTACTCTTTATTTTAAAAATCCAGTCACTCATCATAGTATTAGTAGCCGTGTAAGAACGGGGATAATAAATACTCAGAATTCCATAACAATATAATTTATTACTCAGCCACATATGTACAACATGATACATGGGGATGTGAAATATACATGATGGGAATGACAGATGATGTGATGGGAGTTACGTCGCCCGACCTTTCCCTTTGGGCGGCCCCTCCCCCTTTTTCCTTTCCCCTGGGGACCCTGAGTAGTGGTGGGTGGGGTCCCCATAGCTACGCAGGGGGTAGGGGAGAGCGAATGGAACAGATACCTCTTCCTGAAGGAGGGTGTGGATGTCCAGCCCCCCAGATCCCGTACCCTCTCCACCGAGTGAGTCCTGAGAAAGGCGAGGGAGGCGGCCACGCCTCTAACGCTGTGAGCCCTTGGGGCGTGTCCGGGATCCCCGTTCTCGAGCACTCGGCAGAGGAGGCGAGCAATGGACCTGGGGAAGAGAGGGTTACCGGACCTTGAGTTATAGAAGAGGTGGTCCGGGGAAGCCTCTCTCGTTGCCTGCACGTAAGCAGTGAAGGCGTGGACTGGACAGAGAGGATGGAAAGTTCCATCCCTCAGGAAGGAGGGTACTGCGAGGGGGCTAATCCTGTCGTCAGCCTGCTCGTTCTTAGCTAGGAAAGCAGGAGAGGGGGAGATAGTTAACAAGGTAAGGTTAGGACTTACAGAGGAAAAGGCTGGATGACGGGTCAGGGCTGCCAACTGAGAGGCCCTGTACCCGGTAGCTAAGGCGAGCAGGAAGAGAGCTTTCTGGAGGCGGTGACAAACCTCCAGAGGGACCCCCTCGAAGGTAAGGTACGTTAGGACACGGTGAAGGGACCAGGAAGGGGACTGGGCCCTGTGAGGTGCTGTCCCCGCCCGAATCCCCATCCTCAGAAGAGAGAGAGGTCTCTCCGAAACTTTAATATTAAAACCTAGGAGGAGGGGATCAGACAGGGCTGCGTGATGCGCAAGCACCGTCGCAGGGGCCCTGTTTGTGGAATCGGCGAGCCAGGTGAGAAATTCCAGGACTGTATCCTCCGAGATGACCATGGAGGGGTGTCTTCGTAAGAAGTCCTGGAATCTTTTCCAGCACGATTCGTATTGCCGCACCGACGACTGACGGTGAGCCCTCAGCATCTTGCCCACTGTCTCCCTAGTGAACCTTTTACTTAGGACTCCCCGTAGAAACTCCAAGCGTGTAGTTTCAGTAACGCTTGGAGTGGTGCAGACAGGGTGCTGGAGAGGCACGCCGATCCCAGCTGAAGAGGATGAGGGCACCACCGGGACAGTTCTCCGAACCACGGCTGCGCTGGCCAGAAGGGGGCTATGAGGAGTACCCTCCCTCTGAATGCGCGCAGCTTGAGGATCGCCTTCAGAAGGACTGACGTAGCTGGGGGTGGAATTAGATAAAGGTACCCCCACCTGTTCCAGTCCTCCGTGAAGGCGTCTGGGCCTCCCGCCTCCGTCCTGGATGAGAAGGTCAGGAACAGAGGAAGGAGGGCCGTGGATGGGGAGGCGAACAGGTCCACCTCCGGTGTCCCGTAGCGAAGGCACAGTGACTCGAACACAGGGGGACGTAGTTGCCACTCGACTGATGTCCCCCTGAACCTGGATAGAGCGTCCGCCCAATTGTTCTCCCGCCCTGGTACGTAGCGGGCCGAGAGGTGGATGTACCTCTTGGCCGCTATCGAGAAAATCTGTTCTGACAGGGACAGGAGAATTTCCGACCGTGTAGTGCCCTGTTTCTGCAGGCACTGCACGGCTGCAACATTGTCCATATCGAAGCGGATGCCTATCCTGGAAAACTGCGGGTGTCTGTTGAGCCACTCCCTTGCTACCATCAACTCCCTGGCATTGATGTGTAGTAGCCTTTCCTCTTCCTTCCATCCCCCGCACCGTTGGTGTCCCAGGCAAGATTGGTATCCCCAGCCTACGTCCGATGCGTCTGTCGCCACCGTGATCCCCGGGGAGGGAAACACCCAGGGAACTCGCTGACGCAGGGCACCGGGACGTAGCCAGGGGCGGAGGAGTCGGTGGAGTGACTTGGGTATTTGCCTGGGAAGGTCCCTGTGTGCGGAGGATAGGTGGAGGTTTACCTCCCGCGTCAGCCTCCTGTGTTTCAGTCGTCCCAGGGGTAATGCAGGGGCTGCAAAATTTAGGCACCCTAGCAATGATTCCCACTGGCGGCGAGAGAAAGTACGGGAAAAATGAGCCTGGCGGACGTGGCGGAGGGTCCGGCGGGCGTTGTCTGGAGCGAGCGAGAGGGTGGCCGAAAGAGAGTCCCACTCTATTCCCAGCCAACACAGTTTGCGAGTGGGGGTGAGAGAGGACTTGGGGATGTTTAACAGAAACCCCATTTCCCCTAACACCTCCCTTGCTATCCTGACGTTGTTTGCTATCTGCTCCTTGGAGGGGGCATGAAGCAACCAATCGTCCAGGTACATGAGGGTGGGGACACCCGCCTCCGTCAGGCGGGATGCCACCACCTTCACGAGCTTTGTGAAGACCCGCGGAGCTAGAGAAAGACCGAAAGGGAGCCTGGTAAACTGGAACGTCTCGGTCCCCACCTGGAAAGCCAGAAATCGGCGAAACCTGGGGTGGATCGGGACGTGCCAGTACGCATCCTTGAGATCCAGGGATGCCAACCAGTCCCCCTTTCGAAGAACTGTGCGGACCTGAGCAACTGAAACCATCTTGAAACGTAGGAGTTTCAGAAATTTGTTTAACTTGCTCAGGTCCATCACCAATCTCGTTTTTCCCTGGTCCTTTTTGGGGACCGTGAATAAACGAGACAGAAAGACCCTCCCCCTCACCCGCTCCACTACCCCTTTTTCCCGCGTTTTCTGAATGTGCGGGACGACTGAAAGGGACACTTTGGTTGAAGCGGGAGGTAGACGCAGTGGCTGTAACGGAAAATGACAGGTGTCAGAGGGTATACCGTTAATCCTATACCTGGGGGGGGGAACCCGGGTAGGTAGGGAGGGATGACAGGTAGTGAGGAGTGACCTTGAAAATTAACTGTTACCCGGCAATGACACTAACGGGACCAGAGGTGGGGAGGTTATGTCATATGTCAGAAAGGTCAAACTGAGATAAAAGAACAGGTACTCACCGGAACAGATATCCAGGGCCAGGTCAGGCCCTGGCGGATGACCCTTGCTGCCCAACCGTGGGAGGGCCAGGCCGCTGACCATCCTGTGAGGCAGCCCCTGACTGGCCTTTCAGGTGGAGCGGTCCTTACTGGAGGGGTGGGGGAAGGAGGGCTTGGCTCTGGGAAGAGTCTTGGAGCCCTGTCCCATCCCTCGATAGGGCTGCTGGGCCCTATACCTAGGGTACTGCCTGGGAGGGGCGGGATAGGTGGTCCTAACCGGTCTGGAAGGCTGGGAGGGCCTCCTAGGCTGGACCGCTGGCCTCATTGGCTGTGGAGTACGTGGCCTACGGACAAACAGAAAAATTAGGAGCAGACTTAGAAAGGGGTTTCCACCCCCCCCCCAATTTCCCCTTTTTTAAGTAACACAGACCCATAGTAAATTATAGTCGAACGAACTTACTTGGAGGTGGAGGGCTTTGGGAGGTTGATGACCGCCGGGAGGGAGGAGAACACGGAGTCCGTGGCTGCTTGGTCGAATAACGCAGGGGAGAGTGGAACGGCCCGTACCACCCCCCTCTGCACCATTTCCGGAGCGGACTTGGCGGCAGCTTGGCGGGAAGCCAGTCTCGCCTCCGCGAAGTTCCTCGCAGCTTCCCGGAGGTTGTGGGTAGTCATGGCCCCCACGCCTTCCATGACGGTGGTCATGGACGCAAAGGACGTCACTGTAAGAGATAAACAGACAAAACCCGAGCGAGCCCAGGGTAGAGACTTGAACGAAACAGAGAAACCCACTCCCCTGTATCCCTCATAACAACAAAAGCAGAATGGTACTCACGTTAATTGTAGGCCCGACAACTCATGGTATGTGTTGGTGAGGGTGCTGAGACAGTCCCTAAGGAAAGAAACAGCCGTGCCAGTGGATATGATGTGAGACAGCTCCAACCTGGCGGCTGTTTCTGTCTGTCTCAGCTTGCCGTCGGGCTCCCTCAACTGGTAGGGGACCGGTGGCTCCTTCTCCGTCTTCCACAGACATTCCCTCAAACCCGGTGGAGCCCGGGAAGGAAGGAGGATGACCGCGAAAGACGGAGGAGGTGGTTTCTTGGGCGCGGTGTTTTTCTGATGGTCCAGGGAATTAAGGAGCAGGGAAGGAATGTTCAAGTCCTCCTCGCCCTTATCCCCCGGAAACTAAGCGTCTGAGGAGAGGAAGACTGCCGTATTCCCGTGGGAGCGGTCAGTCTTCCAAGCCTGAGCCAGCTGTAATTGACTGTTCTCCATCAGAAAAACCATCGCGTCCAAGGTAGCCGCTGAGGAGACCTTCGACGCAGCGGGTACCGGAGCAGAATGAGGCCTGGCCTTATAGAAAGGCGCTGCGTCGCCCTTCTCGTCAGCTCCCCACTTGACCACGACGTCGTCCCTTCTTAACCAGCCCCCTGGCTGGGCGGTGTCCGGAGACCACGCCACCAATCTGCCCTCCTCTAAAGAATGGGTCCAAGACTGCGGGAGTAGGGCCCAAGAGTAGGGAAGAGCCCCACGGGGAAGGAGGGGATGAGGTAGCTAGCTCCTCCGCCAGGTCTCCGGACGGAGACTCGGGGTCCGGAGAAGTTGGAAGGACGATAATGTCTCCAGCATCTCCGGGGAGACCCGAGTGCCCGACCAGCGACGGGGCGGTAGGAGGGGTAGGAAGGGCGGGATCAGGAACGGGTATCGCTGGCACTACCGGGGGCAGGACAACGGAACCCGAAGGAGAGGCAGGACGGGCATTGGGAACACAGGCGCGGATCAACCGCATAATCTTCCTTGACGAGGGGCTCCTCTCTCTCCGCTTACCTTTGCGGTGTCTGCGGGAGGGAGAAGAGGAGTCCCTCGAAGAGGCAGACGAGGAAGCAGACGACGAGGACGGAGAGCGACGACGAGAACGGGTCTTCCTGGAGCGATGGGACCTGGAGCGACGGGACCTTTTCCTAGAGGGCTTGCGCTCCCGAGAGAGACCCGAAGGGCCAGCTTTCGGGGGCGATGAAGCCTCAGGTTCCCTGCTAGGCCCTTGTACCGGAGAGGCCTGAAGGGTAACTAGCACGACGGGCTCGCTCTCAGGCCGGGGCGTAAAGCCCCGGAAAGGAGTCGCAGAACCGTCTAGGGAAGGCGACGAAATCTCTCGGGCCACAGGGGTTTCTAGCCCCTGAGACTCCGAGAGACACGTCGAAGGGTAACGGGTCCTGGATAAACCCAGTTCCGTTCCCAACGCAGGGTCCAACCACGACAAGGAAGATCCATCTCGTTTGTGCGCCATTCTCCGAGCCCTCGTCCACGCCATACGAAGGGAGGCAAGGGCGGGGAGTTTAGAGCGGGCACCGGCGGGAGTCTCCCGGCACAGCTCGGCCCAAGGGCGGCACACATCACACGCCAGAGGGTCGTAACCCGAGGGAGTGAAGCAGGGTGCGTGGGGTGAACAATGCAGGTGGCCATCAGGCGAGACCCGCACAGTACAACCCGAAGAAGCACATAAGGCACGAGTAGGCTGAGGGAGAGAAGGAAACAAAGAATGGGTTAACACGTGAACAGACGCGCACACAGCGAGAGGCACGGGAAAACCTAACTAAAACCCCACACGCAACATCTGGGGAGAAACCCCGCCAGCCAAGCAAACCCTCTCTCGTGAGAGGAGGGAGAGCCCCCAAGAAAAGGTCTCGAAAGAGAGACCGCCTGAGGGGCAATCAACCAGGGACACAGACGCCCTGGAAAAACACTAAAACTCCCAAAAAAGTTACGGTGGGAAGGGAAAACGAGAACCTGGGCACAATCCTCGCTCAACGCAGCCCACGTAACCCTAAACCACACTCGGGGTAAACACAGCAAGGGCCACGAGCCCCTAATCCCTCCGCCACGTGGGGAAGCAAAGGCCCAACGTGGGACGATGAAACAACCTCGCTAAAAGAAAACCCCCGAGGTAAAAACACAAAATAACACGTGAACTAGTGGCGGGGGAGAGGGAGAAGGAGAGTGGAGGAAGAAAAACCCCGAAACGGGGGCCCAAACGAAACTCACCCAGAGGGAAGAAATGGAATGAACTCCCGAAAAAGGGAAATAAATCCCCACACTAACACTCCCCACTCCCCCAACACACACACACACAATACATCTGCAAAGCAGGCAAGCCACTAGTACACAAAAGAAACGATAGCAGGAACACGTGACACAATACCATAGCGTAGCAGCGAGGAGCGAAGATGTTGACAGTAACGTGTTCCGCGACAGAGTGGCAGAGCGTGTGCTCTCCTAGAGCGGGGTCAGTATCTCCACAGGCCAACACCAGGTGGCTCCCATGTCTAGTACAGCGCCAGATTTAAATTCATTTTACTTCTGATGATCGTCACGGAATAGACCCTTCTAGCCCAGACTATGCCTTTATGGGGCCTGGGCTGGAGAAGGGGTGTATTCTATAGCAATCCAGCTGTGCTGGTTCCACTATACCAATAATAAATAGTTTTAATATTAAAAAACAAACATCTGTATTGCATAATTATATACTCGTCATGAAAACCTCTTTATTGCATATTCGACATATTGAGTTCTTGCGCCCCAAATCCGTTTTTAAAGGAACTCAATTTTTGGGAGATAAAATTATTAGACACATAGGATGTAGTAATAATCGTTTTAATATAAAAAAAAGTATTAATTGCATATTCATACATCATCAAAACCTCTTTATTGCATCAAATACAGTATTTTAAACATAAAAGGAGACAAAACAGGATAAAAAGACTAGTACGGTACAAAATAGGAACAATCGGCAAGTACTGTAGTTCAACAGTAGTTGTATTGGTGACAGATCTCCATTAGTGTACCTATCCCAGAAATTATACAAACGGGCCTGGAGTGTCCTATAGGATTTTCTCTGGATGCGCTTGATTTTCCTGTCAGATACTAACTTAAGTGTCCTATCAATATCTTCTGCTTCTTTTTTTAGAAGGGTAGTTAGGACATAGAATGGTAATTGACTCTTTCCCACATTACTGTTGAGGCGGTTGTGCCACCCTTCCACATCATTGTTGGTCCTCACATTTTTTAAGCTTGTAAACACTTCAGCTATATAGCCGGGGGAAAGATAGTGGATGTGATACACTGGTTGCTAATGTACACAACAAGAGTAATTAAGTTACGGGTAAGGGCTGTGCTTGAAATTAGCTCGTCAAATGTTGTATTGATATCCTCACATGGCAGGTATGGAAGTGCAAACAACTTTCTTATAAACTTGTGAGTACCACAGTCTTGGCGATAATCAACTTGCAAGCCATGGGCCTGCACTTGTCGCCACACTGCCTGGGCCCAGTGAAATCCGCAGCCGTGGATGGTCACTGTGGGAAACACCTTTGGTATGGCTCGCTATATCGCATGCTCATAACCGACAGTGACATGCCAACAGTATCGGCTAAATCCGTTCACCCAATGATCCGAACTGAATTGGGTTAACCTATAGTAGATAGTATTTGTATGAGAGACAATATTTGTACTCCAAAGTAACCTCATTTGGCTGGTTCATCCAATGTATGCGAGTTGGGGCGCAACAGATGTTTAAGATGAGAGTATTAAGGACAGCAGCAGAGGTAGTAGGATATAAGTCACAGAAGAGGGGCAAGAAAGGGAGTGCTTGGTGGACAGAAGAAGTGAAAGATGCTGTAGAGGATAAGAGGAAGGCATATCGGAGAACACTACAGAGGAATGTGCCGGAAGAAGTGAGAGAGAGATGGAAAAGAGAATATAATGTGTGTAAGAGACAAGTGAAAATGATGGTGAGTGAGAGTAAAAGGAGAGTGGATGAGGAGTTTGGTATGAAGCTGAGTGAAAAGTTTAAAGAGAACAAGAAATTATTCTGGAAGGAGGTTAAAAGAGAAAGAGGAGAAGGAAAGTCTGGTAGTGTGAGAATGAAGAGAGAGGATGGAGTTACTGTGAGAGGAAGTGAGGAAGTGAAAGAAGTGTGGAAGAGGCATTTTGATCGGTTGATGAATGGGGGGACGGGAGGGGAGGCGGTGGTGACATGCATGGGGATGGAGGCAGGTGGTAGACGACAGGATGTACAGGGAGAATTAGGAAGGGAAGAGGTTAGGAAAGCAATAGGAAAGTTGAAGATGGGAAAGGCACCAGGGGTGGATGGGATAACTGCTGAAATGTTAAAGTGTGGGGGGGAGGTAGTGGTGGAGTGGATGTTGCTTATATGTACATTGGCCTGGAGGCAGGGAGAGGTGCCAGAGGATTGGAGGAGAGCCATAATTGTACCTTTGTATAAGGGGAAGGGAAGTAAGGATGAGTGTGGTAGCTATAGGGGAATAAGCCTTCTTAGTGTACCGGGGAAGGTTTACGGGAAGGTTCTGACTGAAAGACTGATGGAAGTAACAGGGAATAAAGTTAGTGAGGAGCAGGGAGGATTCAGAAAGGGTAGAGGATGTGTGGACCAAATATTTGCATTAAAATCAATAGTGGAGAAGTATATTGGGAAGGGTAAGAAGTTGTATGCTGCCTTCATGGACTTGGAGAAGGCATATGATAGAGTTGATAGGAAAGCTATGACAGAGGTGTTGAGAATTTATGGAGTTGGGGGGCCTTTGCTGAAAGGCATTGAGGCTTTTTATGCAGATGCAAAAGCATGTGTACGGGTAGAGGGTGATCTAAGTGAGAGTTTTAATATTAGTGTAGGGCTGAGACAGGGGTGTGTTATGTCACCATGGCTGTTCAATATATATGGATGGTTGTATGAGAGAGGTGAAAGCCAAAGTGAATGGTCTGGGGGTGAAGTTGAGGCTGAATGAAGCAAATTGGTCCCTGGTGGCAAGTTTGTTTGCGGATGACACTGTGCTGATGGCTGAGAATGAAAGGAATTTACAGAGAGTGGTGGACGAATTTCAGTCTGTGTGTAAACGAAGGAAACTGAAGGTGAATGTAGGTAAAAGTAAAGTGATGGTATTTGAAAGAGCAAAAACTGAAGTGATTGACTTTGCTACACCTTACAGAGTGGCTGTACCAACTGGGACGAAGTGTGAGATAACTCTGAGGGGTGAGAGGATGGAGGAAGTGAAGGAGTTTAAGTACCTGGGTACAGTTATGTGTAAACATGGAAGTATGTAAGGAGAAATTAGGGAGAGAGCAGTGAAGGGTAGACAGGTCATAGGATCACTGGGGAGGATTATGAAGGGTAGAAGTGTGAGTATGGAAGTGAAAAGGGGACTACGAAATAGTATAATCCTGCCAACACTGACATATGCGTCGGAGACATGGACATGGAATAGGGCGCATCAGTCTAGAATAGGTGCTGTGGAAATGAGTTACTTGAGAGGAGCATGTGGACTTACTAGATGGGATGGAGAAAGTAATGAGAGTGTATATGAGAGATGTGGTATGAGTGAGAAGGCAATTGGTATTGAGTGTGGAGTGGTTGAGAGAGTGAAACGTAATACATTGAGATGGTATGGACATGTGGAGAGAATGCAAGGCGAGGAATTTGTAAAGAAGGTGTATGGAAGTGAAGTTGTAGGACCTGGTGTGAGAGGCAGACCACCGGTTAGATGGCAGAACAGAGTGGAAGAGTATGTAAAGGAGAGAAACATGAGGGGCAGAGGAGGGCTTGAACAAGTAAGGAGGGAGTGTTGGAACAGGGAGAACTGGAGACACTTCTGCCGTGGCCACCCCCTTGAGGGGAGTTCCCGGAGGGAACGAGGCGTCGGAGCTATAGATAGATAGATAGATAGGTGAGAGGATGGAGGAAGTGAAGGAGTTTAAGTACCTGGGTACAGTTCTACAATATGTAAACATGGAAGTATGGAAGGAGAAATTAGGGAGAGAGCAGTGAGGGGTAGACAGGTCATAGATTAACTGGGGAGGATTATGAAGGGTTGAAGTGTGAGTATGGAAGTGGAAAGGGGACTACGAAATAGTATAATCCTGCCTACAGGTAGGGCTTAACAGTCTAGAATAGGTGCTGTGGAAATGAGTTACTTGAGAGTTGCATGTTGACTTACTAGGTGGGATGGAGAGAGTAATGAGAGTGTGTATGAGAGATGTGGTATGAGTGAGAAGGCAATTGGTATCGAGTGTGGAGTGGTTGAGAGAGTGAAGCGTAATACACTGAGGTGGTTTGGACATGTAGAGAAAATGTAAGGTGAGGAGTTTGTAAAGTAGGTGTATGGAAGTGAAGTTGTGGGACCTGGTGTGAGAGGCAGACCTCCGGTTAGATGGCAGAACAGAGTGGAAGAGTATGTAAGGGAGAGAAACGTGAGGGGCAGAGTAGGGCCTGACCAAGTAAGGAGGGAGTGTTGGAACAGAGAAAACTGGAGGCACTTCTGCCATGGCCACCCCCTTGGGGGGGGAGTTCCCGGAGAGAGTGAGGCATCAGAGCTATAGATAGAATCAACCAGTGGCCCATATACAATAATATTCATGGTGTTGATGATGGTGCGGTACCGATACGATGACTCTATAATTTGTCTGTGAAGTCATTGTATTGGCACCACGCCATCATATGCAAGGATATCCATGGAGTTGACTGTTGATGATGGATCTTTAGGGTGTCTATTGACCCAGTGATGTGAACATCATACTGTACAGTTAAACCTCGATCTAACGGACTAATAGGGGGGAGAGGGTGTCCGTTAAAGCCGATAGTCCGTTACAGCGAAGAATTTTTAGGGGGGGGGGGGTACGAAGAAAGAAAAAATTAACCCAAAATACAGATATATATACATAAATAGGTATGTAATGATGTGTAAATAATGTACCTACTGTATAATGTAAAAAATATAATGGAGACAAAATAAAGAGAAAAATGTTATTTACGCCGTAAATTTCAGACACGTGACACAGAAACACCAGCTTCTAACTTCTTAATAAGTTCTAATTTATCAGCAATGCTCAGATTCACACACTTTCTTTTCTCTATAGGTGCCATAGTGATAATGTAGAACACAGGGGACCAAACAAATAATGCAACACTGCAAAATATAATGAAAACAAGAGATATGTAGCGAAACATAACCAGTCAAACCCACGCTTGTAAACAAAACAAAACACCCGCACCGCCAAGCGGACAAAAACTCAAGTAATGGTCTCGGTACGTTTCACCCGGGCGGGAGTTTTAAACATTCGGACCCAAAATTCAGACAAATTTTTAAAAATTTTCTCCAGTGGATTGTGTCCGTTGCATCCAAAATCCGTTGCATCGGGGTCCGTTACGTCGAGGTTTAACTGTATATTGAAAAAAAAAGCAAAGATAATATAGTCTCACCTGTACATTTTTATCATTTACCGAAGTTATTGTGTTAGGTTTGATCAGGTGTGGTTAGGTAATATTAATTATTACTGGTATTGAATTACCAGTATATGCAGTGGGCAAAACATCCAGGAAGTGTCTTTAATTCTCATTTTTTGTCGGAGATTGGAGTGGGAAATGTATGTTACAGAATTATTAACCGGATATTATGAATGACTTGACTGACTCCGAATATCAGGTTAGGTTAAGTTTGATTCGAATTATATATAGCATTCTGTTGTAGAATCATTTTGTGCAAATGCTTACACAAATACTTCAACATTAAGTTACGAGAGTGAGGTGGAAGGACAGAGAGGAAGAGGCAGACCAAGAGTGAGGTGGAAGGATGGAGTTAAGAGGTATATGAGTGAGAGTGGTGTTGGGTGGGAGGAGGGATGCTAGTTGACAGGGGACAGAAGTGCATGGAGGCGATTCATTTGCTGCCACCCCTTCGGGGATTGAGGCATCTGGCAATAGATAGATAGATCGATCGATGACTTGCTCTTGCAAATTCTTAACCTTTCAATTTCTACTCATTTTTGAAGGCCAACCAATGTTTTTCTATCTTTACAGAATTCATGGAATGGAAAAACCGGTTGGAGGCTGATGTTGGAGTTAATTACACCCTTCACAGAGGATCAAAGAAGACCACTCTTGGGAGAGCAAAAACATATTATTGTCGAAGATCTGGCAAAGAGAGGTTATCCAGTCCTGAAGGAAGTAAATGTGCTCCAAAGAGTCAAGGTAGAAACATACCAAACATACCAAAGGGTCCATGTGACAGAAACTTTAAAGATGTACAGTTTTCTCTCTTCCTCCTCAGTTGCTTAATATTCATAGTTGCTGTACAGTACTGTATAATTACGCTGTCGGTAAGGCTTATGTCTCTAGTTTTCCCAGGCTGATTACATCTCACAGTCTCATGATAATTTGTACAGTACTGTATATAATTATACCGGTATATTAAAATGCTTCCTTCAGAAAACGACATGTCATCTGATAATTATGATCCTCTACCAAGAGGTCCACAGAGTATTTAAATGAATGGAAGAGGTCCACGAAGCATAAAAGATTGTATCATTGTGTTCAAACACCTGCCCTTTTGTGACTTCATAGATGAAGCAGCTTGTATTTTTTTACTAATGTTTTATATATTATGTAGTTAGAGCTCATATACTGTATCCCCCTTTTGTTTGCCAGTATCATGCAGTTGAAAAATATCTAGTTACTGGTATCCTGTTTGTGCTTCACAAGGTATTCCTAAGGCAAGGAACGTAATCTATTACTGCATGTTTGTTTACAGGTACCTGCAAGTTAGGCTTCTTCTGCACATCTTCAATTGAAGTTGAAATAATACGTGGGACTTTTAAAGTTGTATACTTTCTCGACCACTACAGTCACAACCTTGATTTACCTAATCTGGTTCACATGAAGCTGCCCAAATGTGAGAAGGATAAGTTGCAGGTACAGTACCATACTAATTTTTTCTCCTTGTACACTAAAGTAACAAGCAATGTTATATGTTTATTCTTATTATTGTGTAAAAATGTTAATACATATACATATTTTTTAAGATTGCCGAGGATGTCCCTCTGCTTGGGCACCCCATGACATAATTTCTGTGCAATATGGGGCCAAGAATATATTTTATAGTTATACATACTGGTACATAGTATATGTACAGTCAGATACCACACTTTCTGAGACACCCTGGCAAACATATGCCCTTCTTGTTGGAAAGTGTATGAGAGTTCAAACTCCCATACACTTCCCGACCAGAAAGGCATATGTTCGCTGGGGTGTCCCAGAATGTGTGGTATCTGACTGTACCATACCATAATAGTATTTGAGCATAATATTTTTCATTGTTTTGTTTTTAGCCCAAGATCCATTCATCACATCCAGTTCAGTGTATCTGAACATACTGTCTGTTGGTAGGTTTTATAAACTATGTGCATAAAACTTGTGTGCTGTCTTGACATTCCTAGGCATGTGACGGGTTTCTGCCATGTAGTGTAGTGGGTGTTCTGGCTTTTCTGTACAGTACCTACTCTTGAGAGCATTTTGAATTCTTCTTTCATATTTAAGTGGCATGTTTTGGTGTTGCTCAGATCACTATACTATACTTGTCTCTCTCTGCTGCTTTCCTTAGAACTTATGGATACACACTGCCTGCCTGCTATCATTTACAGATCATTGTAATGCAGATTCAAGCCTGCACCAGACCATATAAAAAAAGCCATGTACAGCTCCGGACAGATCAAGGGTCCACACCCCATCCATCAGCGACTTGGTTTGGGCCTCGTCGGATCTGGCAACATTTGCAGGTGGAGGGAGGGGGGATGTTAGTGGGAGAGGAGGAGAGAAATGTGGGCGGAGCTATATAGGAGAGTAATGAATGATCAGGTAGAGATGACGTGTGTCAGGAGAAATGAATGAAGCATACACTGTGAACGGTATCGAATCACCAATAGTATAAAGCAGGGTTCTTCAAACTTTTTCAGTCGTGACCCAGTTTTTACTATGACATCATTGTCGCGACCCATACAGAAAGATATTTTACAAATGACCAGAACTATCAACCTAAAAAAATACAAGGCCAGAAACTGAAACGTAATATTTATGATTAAAAGGCATTCTAACCAGAATTATAAACACTGCCTCACCTATCCCTCTCTCTCTCTCAAGAAGGCTAATATTTGTGCAATGGTTTTGTTTTATTGATAATTAAGTATATGAATATTTGATTATAAAAATATGTTAGGTGGATTCATGTATGAACTTCATATTTATTTTATTGTCACAAACATTATTATTCTATTTTATTTGTGTATTTATTTTTTGTGAGCCTGCGACCCAGTTTGGAGGAATTCGGGACACGTAGTTTGAAGAACCCTGCTGGTTTAAAGAAGTGCATACTGCATTAACGTAGGCGGATATAGGAGAGAAGAAATATGATGATTTGAGGCGAGGGTGAGGGGGAAGAGGGTAAGAAAAATGAAGGTGATTAGTTGAAAAGTAATAACAAACAAATATAATTAGAATATCTGTTACATTATATCCTTTAAATAAAGGCACTGTCTTTTGTTCACCATCGTAGTGGGATAGGCTACTGAATATATATTATCCTTTGGATATTAGACAGCTATCCCTGTATTCCTTTTATCCCTCATGCTTACCCCGTAGGGGTGTATTGCTGTAATGATGTGGGCAATACTTTAAGGGTTTTGGAGCCCCTTCGGCCCCAAAGAAGGGGTGCTAATTGACCTCGTTGTTGCACCACCTAATATCAATCAAATCCCTCGTGCTTGTAGTCCACCCCATTTATCACCTTCTCCCAAGCCCAGCTGTTTTTTTTTTTTTTTTTCGGCAGAAGACGGTATAATGTTCTAACTTTTTTAATAATCATATTTGTCAACAAATTCATTAAGCTATTTGCCAGGATTTTTTCTTCTAAATATGCATTTCCTTAAAAATAATCGATGTTAAACTTAAATGGGGTGTGGACCCTTGATCTGTTCGGAGCTGTACAGTATCATGCTTAATATATACTTTTCATAATTTTTGAGGTCTAATGTACTATTATTTTCTGACAGGGATGATTACTCAAGGCATTTCCTACAACAAGATATTGGACAGAGTACGAGAAACTTCAGGAGGAAGTCGTGCATCAATTCTGGAAAAGCAAGACATTCTAGATGTTGCCAGAGACTATGGACTCCACCAGATCCAGTCCCGACATCCTGAGGATAGCATAAGTGTACGCTTCATTGTACAGGAGCTGAAGGAGGCTAATGAGTTACTGTTTTTTAAAGACCAAGGAGTAATAGATTCAGAGAACCCAAATATAGATAAAAAAGAATTAGCTTTAGGATTTATGAAGCAGGGTCAAGAATTTTGGTTCTTAAACCATCTGACCAACACGGAAACACTTCAAGTGTGCATGGATTCCACTCACTGTATTAGTCAATACGCAGGCTAACAGCTTACAACTTTAATGATAGTAAATGATTGTAATAATGGATTTCCAGTAGCTTTTTTGATTAGCAGTACTGTCAATGATGAGATAGTTAAAGCTTTTTTTAGTTAAGCTGAAAGAACGTGTTGGCCCACTCAATGCAAACACTTTTATGAGTGATGATGATCCTATATTTAGAAATGCATGGAAGGTAGCCATGAGTGAAGTAGGAGCTCCTGCCTTCTTAAACTGCAGTTGGCATACTGACAGAACCTTTAGAAAGAGTATAGCTTCTAAAATAACTGCACCAACATCTGAAAAAGCAGTTATCTACCAGATGGATAGAGCTCTCATGGATAGAGCTCTCATGGATAGAGCTCTCATGGATGAGCCAGATGAACAAATATTCAACCAGGAGTGCCAGGGTTTCCTATAATACTTAGAGCAGGCTGGGTTCAGTGCCTTTTACGAGTACTTCAGGAAATGCTATTTAGTAGAAGACAGGGTTAAACTGTGGCCCAAATGTTACCGAAGTAACGTGACCATCACCACAAATAACCACTTGGAGAGCATGCATAAGTTGTTGAAATACATTTATTTAGATGGAAAGAAGGTTAAAAGACTAGATCATACAATATTAGTCCTAGAAAAAATGGTGAATGACAAATTGTACTCAAGGATGATTAACCTGCTAAAAAATAGAACAGTAAGGAGAAACAAGCCTCACTTTACAGAGCGCCATAGACAAGGGAAAGATCTGGAGGTGATTCAGAAGGATCAAGGTGTATTTCTGGTGCATTCAGCCTCGTATGTGAATAAACAGTATGTAGTCAAGACATGTGAGACCTGTAGAGAGAGGTGTCCCTATTGTAATGTATGTAAATGCATGTATAGTTGTTCATGTGAGGACAATGATGATAGAAGAAATATCTGTAATCATATACATGCTGTTGTAGACTTCAGGCTAAACAAATATAAACTAACCAAACCAAAAGATGCAGGTAAAGAAATAGAAATTCTCCATGATGTAGTTTGTGGTGCAGTGTCAGGTACAGGTAGTAAATCAGCATTAGAAGAAGAGGTAGAGAAACTGACAAACAAAACTGTGTTGACTCTAGTGCCAAAGTATAAAGATATAAAAGACCTCCAAGTTGTGAAGTCTGTAGATAGTCTTTTAACAAAAGCTATAGCTGTAATGGATGCAGCCACACAACTCCTAGGGAATATCACTAGTTTTCCTGTGGATGTGAACACTATAAAAGAGCCAAGCAACACAAATTGTGTAAAACAAGATAGGATATATTCCACAAAGAAAAAGAGAAAACAAACGGATGAAGGGGCCAGATTTAGAAAGCCTAGTACTAAGGCAAGGCTTGAAATTGGGGAGTCCTTAACAAGGCATCAAGGTTATATATCTGTTCCTGTTGTGTCTAAGGGAGATATTGAATATGAACATTCTTATTAATTTTTAAGGGGCCAGATTTAAGAACATTGGTTTAATTAAACTGTGAAATGACTGATTTACTCAATTCAGGTTATGTTTGGTTAGGTAAGATTTGGTTTGATTGGGTTGGGCTAGGATGGTAAGGTTAGATAAGGACAGTAATATGTTTAATAATTTCACAAAAGCTAACCAAACCAAACCTAAATTTGATTAAGTCTATGGAATGTCTGGTTTACTCAGTCAGCTGGGACAGATTCGGTTAGGTTTGTTTAGCTGTCATGAATGACCTAACATAACCTAATCTCTCCTATCCTGACTGGGTAAACCAATTATTTCACATAAGGTACATACCGTATATATATGACTAGTTTCAGTCTGACTGTAACAGATATACATTATATAATTAATACCGGTACTGTACAGTAAATACTTGAGATGAAAAATTTAATTTGTGGTAAGGAGTCCTCTTTATTGACTGGGTACAGTATGTACAGTCACATACCGCAATTTCTGAGACACCCGGGTGAACATATGCCCCTCTGGTGGGGAAGTATATGAAAGTTGGAACCTCTCATACACTTCCCGACTAGAGGGGCATAATGTTCGCCCTGGTGTCTCAAAAACTGCGGTATGTTACTGTACCAGAGAGAAAAAATATATGTAATGATAAGTTTGTAAATAATACAGTAATCAGATTCTGTACTGTTTTATTCCTTCCTGCATGATTCTTTTTCAGTGTAAGGTAAAGTTATATGAGTATGGGTAGTCTACACGATTAAAGCTTACTTTATGGAAGCAATTGGGAAACCTGGCCACTGCAGAAAATCTGATTAGGTGCAAGATTCTTCCTCTATCATGGCTAAATATCTTTTAGCGTAACGGTAACCTAACTTGAACATCCTCACACATGCTCAGAAGAATCTCAGCTGTTGCCAAGATCTTCCAAACAACTATATGTAAGTTCATTGTATGACAAGTATGTAAACTATTAAATGTTAATGCCTTCATTGCTAAAGTAATCTCTCAATTTCTCTCACCATGCAAACCCTACCAGTATAGCTGCATAAGAGTTCCACATGGGAAATATACAGTATACCAAAAACGTCTGGGTTAGTCCCGGTTGTCTGTCTGATTTGGTTCTGGTACCGGTACTCTGCTTAAGTTAGGTCCCAGTAAAGTCGCACTCAGCATTGAGTTTGTATGTAATAGGTACTGGTAGTTTGCCCAAGTTAGGTCCTGG
This sequence comes from Petrolisthes cinctipes, assembly GCA_033782935.1. Taxonomy (NCBI): domain Eukaryota; kingdom Metazoa; phylum Arthropoda; class Malacostraca; order Decapoda; family Porcellanidae; genus Petrolisthes; species Petrolisthes cinctipes. The sequence continues at coordinate 63,189 of JAWQEG010002391.1, read as the reverse complement.
TAGTCTGCACAGGTTAAGTTTCAGTAACCTGTCTTGGGTGTATTTAGGTGAGGTTAGGTCAGGCCAAGTCAGATAAAAAATAAAAAAGTTATATATTCCATCACAATACAGTATTGTGACCGGCCAACAATTAATAGAACAAGTAAAAAGATGCATTAAAAAAGTGGGAAAAATCTAGGTGGATGCAGAATTACCACCGCATACCCTCTTTCCGGTGGGGTTTCATACTGTTGAAGTACTGTATGTGGAAGGTAAAAAAAATAAATAAAACCACCCCTCACCTACCCAAAAACTTTTTTTCTACTCTCCCCCTATCATAAAGGGAGGGCTACCTCGGAAAAGGACAGTATCTAGTTATCTAAGTTACCATACAAAAAGGTCAAAATTATCCAATCACACCAAAAAGAAAAGGAGAGAGTCAATTACTCAATGTTTAATTTCTATTCAATAGGCCTAGGCTATTGTTCTAAACTGCACATTTACCAAGTGTTCCTCACCTCCACATACTAGAGAGACTAATGTATACACCAAATGGTTTTTATTTTATTTAGAATTGGGGTGTATCTCACGATTTGTCAATTATTTGTTGGCAATTATCATCAGGATTGCGTGTTGACTGTGTTCGGATGTAATATTTACCTTCTAGTTTGTTTACAACTTGGAGCCAATCACAGACGGAGAAGCGGGAGCCAATCACGAGCCCAGTAAAACTCGCGCATGCGTAGATGTGATGACTAACTCCTGCGGCGAAGCCCTCCCGTCACGTGGGTGTTGTTGTCTGTGTACAAGTGTTGCCAGATCACCACCACCATGATGATGACTGAGAGTCACCCGCGTTCGGGAGTAGCCTTTGCAACGGCGCTCTCTCACTGTCTTCCTCTGCAGACTCTGCAGAGAGAACACAAAAAACAGCACCAAAGAATACATGTATACACATCATACTTTCATTTTGTATATCCTATACAACCTGCTCGTCCCTATATACTCATTTTCTCTTCAACCATACCCTTTCCAGAAATTCTTTCACACTCTCTATTATCACTGGACTGTATAGGGGTGGGATCTTCAAAGCATCGTAAGTTGGTGGCGCTACGATCACCTTTACTCTCTCGTAGCCGCTATATTTGATCGTGGCTTACGAGGATCATAAGTTGGTATCTCCAAAGCTTCATAACCTCCATCGTAGCTCACGATGATAGCCTCGTAGCGAGCGTCGCTGCCCGTTTCGTTCCGTGTGTTTTGTTCATACCGCCACCCAGCTGACTGGCTCTCAGCCAATCACAATGAAGGAAACAATATGTCCTTGGTACTGTAAGCCAATCATAACGTAGTATTACAATGTCAACAAATAAACATTGTCTCACCACCAGCTGATAGAGATGACACAGTCACCAAGTTACATCAGACAGGAATTAACAGCAATAGACAGGTAAGTGAATTATTATACTGTGTTGATAAACATTTAACACAACAGTGGAGATAAGGCAGCTGCCCCCCCCCCCCCGGGAATATTTTTAATATCACGCCAATCACTGGTATATTGTATATAGATTTTTGGTTAGGTTAGGTTTGGCAAGTTTAGTTTAAGATAGGTTAGGTTACATACTGTAAATCAAGAACAGCATGATACAAATAGTTTACTGGTAGCTGGTTGTCATGAAAATAAATCAAAGACATTGACTGGGAGGACATTATATTCTTTTAACTTCTACTGTCACTGTTTTATTTCCTTTACACCTACCTACAGTAGTTTCTATATTAATCTCAAAATCTGTACAATTAATTGCCATTACCAAGTAACAGGCAGAAATATACCATATGTAGTGAAATCTGGCAAGTGCAATATAATAACTAAGACTTCAAACAGTTTTATTGAAAGACACATCAAGGAAATAAAATATGGTATTTATTGAAAGAATTACCGTTTTGTAGCAGTGTTGCCAGATCCGGCTAGGTCCCAGTATTTTGACCCTGTCATTTCCTGTACTTTACCACGGTTATTTTCCAGTAGTTTGCCCAGGTTAGGTCCCGGTAGTCTGCCCAGGTTAGGTCCCGGTAGTCTGATGCGGTCTAGGTTAGGTTAGGTAAGGTCAGGCTAATTTCAAAATGCCCCATTTGAATATCTTGGAAATGGGGCATTTGCGGAGGAAATGCCATAGAAGAAAATAGTTTTAGAATGATCTAAATAAGTAGGTAATGAAGGTAGAAAAACCGTACCCAATAACGGTAATTCATTCAATATTTACCTAAAATATATATGCATTATTTATATTGTGGATTCGGCTGTTGGCATGGGCACACATGGGTTGAAGGATGGGGGGGGGGGGAGTGTCCATTGCCTGATTTAGATACAGTACCATTTAAATAGGATAACCAGGTATTGTAATTTATTCTGCTTGGTTCTGCTTTGTTATTGAATTATGTACCATTTTTCGTTATATTTCAGGTGGTGACACTAGTGACACAAAGACATTCACCCACATAGAAGAGGCTATGGCTCAAGTCATTCAAGAAGTGCAAGTGTCGGTTATTTCTGTGGACTCCAAGACCCAGGCAGTATGTACAGTATATAACAGTAAAAAATATCCTGCTGTTCATCTAGGCTAGTAATATGGAAATCTTCCCTCATTGGCACTATGTGAAGTAATTACATTGAGAGTTTATATATATAAAACATACATTTTGAGCAGCATTACCTCTCAATTCCATTCAAAGTTAAACAGTGCAAATCATAAGGCCTTAGTCCTAGGAAAAAAATATACAAGATGTTCTCATATATCCATACCTTCAGTAAATACGGTACATGTACAGTGATGACCCAATATACAGGAGTCAAGTACATAGTGATTTATACATTTTGTGTATCATATAAATAACTCCTGTTAGCAGTTCATGTAGTCGTAAATATTGGAGCCATGTTAATCAAAACTAAATTTGTGATGCTTTGTTGGATTCCATATGTATCATATGAGTACTTTAACCAAGTAAAAATTGCAGTACTGCTGCTGTACTTATATGTATGACTAATTATATACTGCTTTCTTTAAGAGTGACTTTACAATTTTAATTCATAACGATAATCCTTAATATTTCTCTAAAATTATATGAAAGTTGCTAATTTTCATAATTTCATAATAAGGTGATGTGGATGACCCAGGACTGCCATCAAGGGCCCCTTCACCTAGACCTGGGTCAAGTTGGCAGGACTTCGGGCCAGTTACAGTGGAAGACTGTGAGGTTTTGACTGGCGACAGCTTGCCGAAGCTGGTAAAACCTACCACCAAGTGAGGAGCATTCGTACCACAGCTCTGTAGCCTCAAGTCGCCCTTCCTCTAGGTCAGCTGGAGGTGTGACAGCTCATCTGGAAGCTACGCTACCTCCAGATATACTAGTTGTCCATAAGACTATAAGGGATATTTTGATGGATCTTGCAGAAAATATAGCCACAATATCAGAAACTTTGGTGAACATTAAAAAGCCTATCGAGAAAAGGTGATTTGTTTTCAAGTGTGTTTTGTTGTGTGTGTGTGATTTTTTTTTTAATGATTAGTGTGGTCTAAGTTGTGTTATATTTTGTGACAGAGTTATTAGTGTGCAAGTATGTTTTTAGTTGTGTGGTTTGTGTGTAGGTTTCAATCTAAATTATTGTTAACTTCTGATTATGTTTTTTAAGAAATTACATTATTTATTTTCATTATATATTTTGTCTTTCAAATATAGCTTTTAACATTCACATTTCATGTTAGATGTGTTTACATACTCAAAAACAACACACAGCTCCATGCACGACCTCCTGACATCCACCCATCTTAATTCTCCCTTCCCCGTGAGGACAGAGTCCACTTGGCCAGGCTGTGGTGTGGCCACCACCCGGCCCTTCTGACATATCACAAGAAGCTGGATGGAGCCATTGTGGATGTCTGTCCAGGATGCAACACAACACCTCATTCTATTAAACACATTATTGAAGACTGCAACACACACAACCACACTCACCAACAACAGAACACAACACCTCATTCTATTAAACACATTAGTGAAGACTGCAACACACACAACAACACAACACCTCATTCTATTAAACACATTATTGAAGACTGTAATACACACAACCACACTCACCAACAACACAACACAACACCTCATTCTATTAAACACATTATGGAAGACTGCAACACACACAACAACACAACACCTCATTCTATTAAACACATTATGGAAGACTGCAATACACACAACCACACTCACCAACAACACAACACACACTCTCTGAGGGCACTGTGGGAAAGCCCAGTTCAGGCAATGACCTTCCTCAGGAGCTCGGGGGGGGGGCTGCTCGGCCAGACACCTTGAGGAACTTCAACAACAACAACATGAGTGTGTGCAAAGCAGCAGAAAAATATAAATTAAAAAAGAGCACAGTGCATAATTACATGAAACCAAAACCTAGCAAACCAGTAGGATGTGGAACCTCATTGACTCATGATAAAGAGTTACTGTTGTGTAACAGAATGCTCACATTGTCAGAAAGGGGATTCCCACTCCACATAATGCATTTGAGAATGTTAGTGAACTCATACGGTACTTAGAAAAATGAGGCGTTACGGTCCAAGTTTCCGTAACAATTTGCCGGGTATGAAATGGGCCACTAAGTACAGCCACAATCAAATATCCACCGACACTTTCCTTCCATCGTAGTAAATATCTTGGTAATAAAAAACAACACGTGTATGATTTTGCAGCACCTCATAATAATAATAATTGAGGGGGTTGAGTTGACATAAAATGTTGTATGATTATATTTTGATTTGAGACTGATTTCTTTGTACGATGGAAGTAAAGTGTTGGTGGATATTTGATTGTGGCTGTACCTAGAGCACCACAAACGAGTGTCCCAGAATATAAAGACTATCAGAGCCAAAGTTACAAAAGTCATGTTAACTCAGTTCTACAGTAACTTGAAAGAATCCCTAGAAGGTGTTCCTCCAGAGAACATAATAAATTTTGATGAGACAAATCTCACTGATGATCCAGGTAAAAGGAAAGTCATAGTGAGGCAGGACACTAAATATCCAGAGAGGGTCATCTATCAACAAAATCCTTTATATCTATTATGTTCTCTGGAACTGCATCTGGTGTGTTACTCCCTCAATACGTGGTGTTTATATAAGGCTATCCATCTTTATGATGCCTGGACTGAACACAATACAATAAGTCCCCCAGTGGAGGGTTCCATTCATGTTCATTTGATGACTGGTTCCACAAAATAATCCTGCTAAATCCATGACAGGTAGAGTTGTCATTATAGGGGACAACTTGACACAAAATAATCCTGCTAAATCCATGACAGGTAGAGTTGTCATTATAGGTGACAACTTGACACAAAATAATCCTGCCAAATCCATGACAGGTAGAGTTGTCATTATAGGGGACAACTTGACAAGCATAATATCTTCTTTCTTCTCTTACCACCAAACTCCATAAAGCAAAAAGTAGCTTATACAAGTCTACCTTATTCAATACTAAACAAGTCTTACAATCTTCTAAATAAATACTCTAATACTTAATTAAACTCAACAGTAAGGCAACTTCATATTATCAGCTGGAAACAAACACCATGAAACATGTTTACAGTGCTATGTTTGAAGGATTATCTTTTGCATCTGTACAAAGGTTTTGTTCATTATTTGATATGCCACCAATAAGTAAAAGACAATTTTTGAAATACAAAAAAGTAATATTATCTTCTGTGGCAATCAGAAAAACTCGACAGCAACTTGAAGACAGTGTAGCAAAAGTAATAGAGTCAACAGACACACACACACACACACAGACAGAAAATAGATAAATACTGTAGATAAATAAATAGATTGATAGGAAGGTAGATAAACAGATAGACAAATAGACATACAAGTATACAGACAGACAGACTACAAATCTACAAATATTACAGAAAGCCATAGAACAAAGTACTAGGCTATGCAAATGAGCTCCTTCAGTTCCCAGGAGATGATGGATTACTGGATATAGATGTCACATTATAGTCGCGGTCAAATATAATCATCCATATAGGGGTAACTCACGTAAGAGTTTGACAGCTTCCCTCTGTTCCTATCTATCTATCTATAGCTCTGACACCTCGTTCCCTCTGTGAACTCCCCCCAAGGGGGTGGCCACGGCAGAAGTGTCTCCAGTTCTCCCTGTTCCAACACTCCCTCCTTACTTGGTCCATCCCTACTCTGCCCCTCACGTTTCTCTCCTTTACATACTCTTCCACTCTGTTCTGCCATCTAACCGGAGGCCCTCTGTTCCTTAGATGATAAACTTTCCAATAAATAGGTTAACTACCATCTTTTAATTTAATACAAGCAGCTACACACTACTTAAAACAATAACACACACACACATGTTAACTATGTTCAATTTGTGTGAGATGTTACGCTTCGCGAATGTCATTTGTTTTGTTGTTTATGTTTTAGAGATGTGCGAGTGCGAGCGGGGATGGTTGGCACTGGCTGCTACGTTCCATGTGTGTTGCCTACAGAATTAAAGTTAATTTCCTTGCTCCTGTGCCTCTGCTTTATCCTGCCATATGTATCTACCAGCTCAACAAATGGTAGCAGAGAGTAGTTGCATGGCAGAGGAAACAAGTGGACCCAGATTAAGAAATCAGACAACTGTTCAGCAAGAAATCAATGAAGAAAGCACAAATGAAACTAGACCTGGAAAATGACATTGATATGATACATGGAAAAAGGGTAAAGTTAAGGTACACTTCTTGAGGACACTATTGTCTCCTGCTAAGGGATGAGAAGGAAGTTTGGAAGAAAACAGAAGAAATAATACTGACATTGGGCAGTGATGAAAAGGAAAAGAAAAAGAAGATAGAAAAACTGCACCCACAATTTGGTCATCCCACATGTAGGAGGTTAATTCAGCTATTGAAAGATGGAGACATTGATGATGAGATGTGTTTTGTTCATGCTGAGGAGGTGTCAAATAGCTGTAAAATGTGTATGAAGTACAAGAAAACACCATCAACACCAGTTGTGAGTGTGACTATGGCAAAAGAGTTCAACCAAGTTGTAGCAATAGATCTAAAGGAGTATAAGAAGGGTGATACATATTTTATTCATAAGGTAGATATGGCTACAAGGTTCTCAAAATCATGTGTAACAAAAAGTAAAGAACCTAAGGAGATTGTTGAAAAAGTCATTGAAACATGGTTGGGAACTGGTTTAGGAGCTCCTGTGAAGTTTTTATGTGATAATGGTGGGGAGTTTGTCAACACCACATTCCTTGATAGGTGTGAAAATATAAACATTCAAGTGATGCATACACCAGCATATTCACCCTTCAGTAATGGCCTGTGTGAACGTAACCATGCAGTAATAGATGAAATGGTGGCAAAAATAATAACAGAGCAACCAAAATTGTCATTAAGAGTGGCCTTAGCTTGGGCAGTTAATGCAAAGAACTGTGTTCAGATGGTGGGAGGGTTTCAGCCAGTATCAACTTGTATATGGAAGGAATCCTAACCTGCCATGTACCCTGAATGATGAACTTCCCGCTCTAGAAGGTACAATGTCCAGTGAGATTGTTGCCAAACATCTCAATGCTAGCCACTCATCAAGGAAGGCTTTTATTGCTGCTGAAGCCTCTGAGAAAATTTGACTTGCACTAAGACATAAAGTTAGAACCACTAAGAAGCCACTTGAAAATGGAGATCAAGTTTATTTCAAGAGAGAAGATCAAAAGGAGTGGAAAGGACCAGCTGTAATCATTGGTCAAGATGGTAAAACAATGATTCTGAAGTATGGTTCAAATACTGTAAGAGTCCATGAAAACCATGTTCAGGAAATACCATACAGTTTTGACACAGACACCAAAGATGGGAGAAACTCACTACTTGACACAATCAGACATCAAACAAAAGAAGTTAAAACTGAGAAGAAAGAGATTGAAGCAGTTATAAATCCAGTTGAAAATCCTGTAGAAAGTTATGACAAAGAAGAAGAAGAATATCACAGTATAGTTGAGGATACACATGAAGATAGTGTGAGAGTCAAAAGTATCCCAAAGATTGGACAGAAAGTAAAGTTCCTTTCAAAAGAGTCAGATGAGTGGCAGACAGTAACTATGCATAGTCGTGCTGGAAAATCAATAGGAAAATACAGTAATTGGAGGGACGTTAAATATGAGGATGGAAGCTTATCAGCCCTTGACTGGAACAGAGATGTAGAAAAGTGGATACCTATATTAGAAGAGAATGGAGTACAGGAACCCAGTGAAATAGTAATGGCTTGTGAAAACATGGAGAATCAAGAACTTGACAAGGCAAAACAAGAAGAAATGAGAAGTTGGAAGAATTTTGGTGTGTATGAGGAAGTTACAAACATGGGTCAAAATGAACTCTCAGTTCGATGGGTAGTAACTGAAAAAGAAAATAAGGATGGAAAAAAGAAAATTAAAGCAAGGTTGGTTGCTAGAGGTTTTGAGGAAAAAGAAGAAGTTCAGTCAGATTTTCCCACTGTTAGTAAAGAAATGTTGAGGTCTTTTGTTGCAATACTGTCTTCTAAAAAGTGGGGAGTGAACTCAATTGACATTAAGGCTGCATTCCTACAGAGTGAACGGTTTGAGTGTGATGTGTATCTTATTCCTCCTACTGAGGCAGGTGGTGATAGTACTGTTCTGTGGAAATTACAAAAATGTGTATGTGGCGTCAATGATGCAGCTAGGAGGTGGTATCTCACAGTGAAAACCTTCATGTTGAAGATGGGATGTACTCAGGTAAAAACTGACCCTGCAGCGAGTGTTGTGTGATATGTTTTGGATGCATGTAGATCACTTCTTGTGGGGAGGAACAAAGAGATTGGAAAATGTTGTCATTGCCAAAATAAGAAGTCAGTTTCAGGTTAAGGAACAAAATAAAGACATTTTCAAATATATTGGACTAAGTATTGTACAGAATGAATGATCAGGGTGTCAAAATTCATCAGAATGAGTACTGTAAACTTTTGGAAGCTGTAAATGTAAGTGCTGTGAGAGGACTAAATAAGAGGTTGGAATGTAATGAAGAAGAAAAGGAGAGTTTCAGGAGTTTGGTGGGCCAACTAGGGTGGTTATGTACCAATTCAAGGCCTGATCTGTCATATGATGTGTTAGAACTTAGCTGCAAAGTAAATCATCCTAAAGTAGGAGATTTGATCGAGGCAAATAAATGTCTAAGAAAAGCCTGTACTTTTGAAAATTCAATGTACTTTCCAGAAGTTGGTGATACCTCTAGTTGTAAGTTAGTTGTGTACAGTGATGCTTCTTATGCTGGTCTCCCAGATGGATCTAGTAGTGCTGGGGGCTTTGTGATTTTCCTTGTAGGAGAAAATGGAAATAGTTGTCCTTTGTATTGGGAAGCAAAGAGGATGAGAAGAGTTGTGAAGAGCACCCTTGCAGCTGAAACTCTAGCAGCTACTGAGGCAGTAGATATTATGGCCTAGTATCTTGGAAATATGTTGTCTCAGATATTGTATGATAATGAAAGAAGGTTGCCTGTAGAACTTTATGTAGATAACCATTCACTTTATGATAATGTGTACTCTGTGAAAAATGTTTCAGAGAAGAGATTAAGAATTGACATAACTATTCTCAAAGAAATGGTTCAGAGTGGAGAGTTGAAAGTGTTTTGGTTAGAGTCAAAGGCACAATTGGCTGATGTGTTAACAAAGAAAGGAGTGAATTCTTTGAAGATAGCTTGTGTTTTTGAAAATGGATGTTTGGGATTGTAAGCTAACAAATTAACTGAAGTATATTAATTTCGTAAAAAGAACAATAATTTTTTATGTTCTATTTGCCTATAAGTTTTTTATTTTTATACTGTTGTCATCTATTTGAGCTGCATGGACAGTTATCATTAGTTTGAATATAAATATGTTCAATTTGTGTGAGATGTTACATAGAGAGATAGATAATAATAATAATAATAATAATAATAACTGAAAAGTCAAGAAAATTGAATACCAAACATATTATACATGTTAACTATGTTAAATTTGTGTGAGATGTTATGCTCCGCGCTTCACGAAATGTCATTTGTTTATGTTTTGGAGATGTGTGAGTGAGAGAGGTGGTGGTTGACACTGGCTGCTACGTTCCATGTGTGTTGCCTCCAGAATTATAAAGTTAATTTCCTTGCTCCTGTGCCTCTGCTTTATCCTGCCATATGTATCTACCAGCTCAACACAATGAGAGGACACAGTAAGAAATTAATTAAAAGAAGAGGAGATAAAGATGTACAGATATATAGATTTCCAAATAGAGTAATAGACGAATTGAATAAATTACCAGAAGAAGTGGTGTGTGTCAAAAACATACACACACACACACACACACACACACAAATATGTACAGAAATATAGCTTTCCAAATAGAGTAAAAGACGAATTGAATAAATTACCAGAAGAAGTGGTGTGTGTCAAAAACACACACACACACACACACACACAAATATGTACAGAAATATAGCTTTCCAAATAGAGTAATAGATGAATGGAATAAATTACCAGAAGTGGTGTGTGTCAAAAACACACACACACACACACACATATTATGTAGTGTACACACACGCAATATTATGTACTGTACACACACACACACACACACAATATTATGTACTGTACACACACACACACACAATATTATGTACTGTACACACACACACATATTATGTACTGTACACACACACACACACACACACAATATTATGTACTGTACACACACACACATAATATTATGTACTGTACACACACACACACACACACACACACACACACACACAATATTATGTACTGTACACACACACACACACACAATATTATGTACTGTACACACACACACACAATATTATGTACTGTACACACACACACACATATTATGTACTGTACACACACACACACACAATATTATGTACTGTACACACACACACACACACACACATAATATTATGTACTGTACACACACACTATGAAGAAAGACTAGCGAAACTAAAATTACCTAAACTAGAAGAAAGATGAAAGAGAGGTGATATGATTATGGTTTACAAATGTGTCACAGAAAAAGAAAAGATAGATATATATAACTTATGTCAACAAGGAATACCTACAATGAGAGGACATAGTAAGAAATTAATTAAAAGAAGAGGAGATTAAGATGCACAGAAATATAGCTTTCCAAATAGAGTAATAGACGAATGGAACAAATTACCAGAAAAAGTGGTGTGTGTCAAAAACATACATAACTTTAAAGAAAAATATGATAATTGTGATTTAAAATACGGGACATTACGAGCTTGATTCAATCCTGTAAAGATACAAATAGGTAAGAACATATTATGTACTGTACACATACATTCACACACACACAATTAAACCCAAACACAGTCACTCACCTAGATGGTCAGGTGGCAATCCCTCTCAGCTGGCAACATTGGACACTGGCAACACTGATCTAGGGCTGGATACCACAGTGTTGCCAACTACAGGATAATCGCCCTACATTTTGGACATTTCAACCTCGCGGCAGAATATCAGTGTTGCCAACTATAGGATAATCGCCCTACATTTTTACAGAATCTGAAAAAAAAATGTTTGGGGTACTATCAAATAAACAAAAAAGAAATATGTTATGAAAATATTATTATATAAACATGTTATGAAAGTACCATTATATAAACAGAAAAAATTATGTTAAAAAATTATTATATAAACAAAAAATATATATATTAAGAAAGCATTATTATATAAACAGAAAATAAATATGTTAAGAAAGTATTATTATATAAACAGAAAAGAAATATATATAAAAAGTAATATTAAATACACAGAAAAGAAATATGTTAAGAAAATACTGATAAATAAACAGAAAATAAATATGTTAAGAAAATACTATTAAATAAAATATCTATTACCCTCAATTATCATATGTATGTATGTTTATGCATTTAAAAAAATAATGTATGAAATCATTAGAAAAAATGTAGTTAGGGCGCCCTGTGTTGTTCAGCCAATCAGGTGCCGGGTTTTAAGTGACTAACCTCCCCCCCAAAAAAAAAAAAAAATATATATATATATAAAAAAAAGAAGCATAGTTTATCACACACAAAAAAGTTAATCACCAAAAAAAAAAAAAACTATAATAATAATGATAATAATAATAAGCATAGTTTATCACACACAAATGAAAAGGATAGTTTATCACAAAAAAAATAAATAAATAAAATAATAATAAAAATAGTTTATCACACACAAAAAAAAGCATAGTTAAAAAAAATTAATAATAATAATAATAATAATTATAAGCCTAGTTTATCACACACACACAAAAAAAGTATAGTTTATCACACACACAAAAAAAAGCATAGTTTATCACCAAAAAAGAAGAAGCATAGTTTAACACAAAAAAAAAGCATAGTTTATCGCACACAAAAAAAGAAACAGTTTATCACCAAAAAAAAAGAAAAAAGAAGCATAGTTTATATAAAAAAAGAAAGAAACATAATTTATCACCAAAAGGAAAAAGAAGAAGCATAGTTTATCACAAAAAAAAATAATAATAATAGGCATCGTTTATCACCAAAAAAAGAAGCATAGTTTATCACAAAAAAAGCAGCATAGTTTATCACAAAAAAAAAAAAAAAAAAAAAACACACACACAAGCAGAGTTTATCACAAAATAAAAAAAAAAAGAAGTATAGCTTATCACAAAAAAGAAATAAAAAAAGCATAGTTTATCACCAAAAGAAAAAAGAAGTATAGTTTATTACCATAAGAAATAATAAACAGTATCACACAAAAAAACCAACCCAGTTTATCACAAAAAGAAAGAAAGAAAGAAAGAGTTTATCACACAAAAAAATATATATATAAAACGATACAGTTTATCATAAAAAAAATAAAAAATAAATCATAGTTTATCACCAAAAAAATAAACAGAATCATAGTTTTTCAGGTGACAGTAGTAAACACAGAAAATGTGTTGTAACGTAAGTAGACTTCCTCAGACTTTTTTCCCCGATCATTTCCTGTACTTTACCACGGTTAGGTCCCGGTAGTTTGCCCAGGTTAGGTCCCAGTAGTCTGATGTGGTTAGGTTAGGTTAGGTTAGGTTAGGTCAGGCTAATGTCAAAATACCCCATCTGAATATGCCCTATCTTGGAAATGGGGCATTTGTGGAGGAAATGCCATAGAAGAAAATAGTCTTAAAATTGTCTAAATAAGTGGGTAAAGAAGGTAGAAAACCCATATGAAATAACGGTAATTCTTTCAATATTTACTGGCTAGGTCAGGTTAGGTCAGATTAATTTCCAAAATATGTTTGTAAAATGGGGCACATCTCTAAAACGGGGCATCTCCCAGAGAAACACCATAGATGAAAAGTGTGTTAGAATGGTCCAAAATAGTGGTTAATGATACTAAAATATACAATATAGTGAATGAACTACTTCTATACTTTTACCTATAATAATAATAATAATAATAATAATAATAATAATAATATATTACCTTTCATTATCTTCATCTTCCATGACCTGGTTAGCACCTGACCAATTCTGTTGACATTACATTAGGTTAGGTTAGGTTTACTGAATAATAATAATAATAATAATAATAATAATAATAATAATAATCATAATAATAATAATAATAATAATAATAATAACAATAATAATAATAATAATAATAAAATACCATTGAAGAAAAGTGTCTTAGAATGTTATAAATTAGCGAGAAAAAAAAGGTAAAAACTTTGTATTAAAAAACAGTAATAGAATAGATTAAAATAATAATAATAATAATAACATATACATACATACATATAGTCTATTTTAACTGATTTACATACCAAAAAAATATTGAGAGAGAGAGAGAGAGAGAGAGAGAGAGAGAGAAAGAGAGAGAGAGAAAACCAATAAAATAATGGGTACGGTATCTATTGAAAGAATTAATGTTTTGTAGCAGTGTTGCCAGATCCGGCTAGGTCCCAAATTTTGCCCCGGTCATTTCCTGTACTTTACCACGGTTATTTCCCAGTAGTTTGCCCATGTTAGGTCCCGGTAGTTTGCCCAGGTTAGGTTAGGTTAGGTTAGGTTAGGTCGGATTAGGTCAGGTCAGGTTTGGTTAGGTTAGGTCAGGTTAGGTTAGGTTAGGTTAGGTCAGGTCGGATTAGGTCAGGTCAGGTTTGGTTAGGTCAGGTCAGGTTTGGTTAGGTTAGGTCAGGTCAGGTTAGGTCAGGTTAGGTAAGGTCAGGTTAGGTAAGGTCAGGTTAGGTCAGGTCAGGTCAGGTTAGGTAAGGTCAGGTTAGGTCAGGTCAGGTCAGGTTTGGTTAGGTCAGGTCAGGTCAGGTCAGGTTTGGTTAGGTCAGGTCAGGTTTGGTTAGGTCAGGTCAGGTTAGGTAAGGTCAGGTTAGGTAAGGTCAGGTTAGGTAAGGTCAGGTAAGGTAAGGTTAGGTCAGGTCAGGTCAGGTTAGGTAAGGTCAGGTTAGGTAAGGTCAGGTCAGGTAAGGTCAGGTTAGGTTAGGTTAGGTCAGGTCAGGTTAGGTAAGGATATGAATTGGTTGGCTCTATCTTTGTTTCAATTATTAATGAGTTTGAAATATAGTTGAATGGTGGTAAGTTGTATAAAGCAAATATAAGAACCTAAGAAGTATAAGACTGACTCTGGAGAAAAAAGTGTCTACAGCAACAAGAAGTGGACTAAAACAAAGGAAGAAGTTACCATCCCAGGATCAGCTGATTAATGAAACATGACTGAAGGAGGAAGGGGATAACAGATGTAAACAAGTAGAGGAGGAAGCTCAAGGTTTGTCCAGACTGCAACAACTCTGATGCTGCATTTTGGTGTGATCTTTGTGAATTCTGGCATCATATTAAGTGTGAAGGAGTATCAAGGGAAGTACTGTATATATAAATTTTTAAACAGGAGTGATGCTAGTAAACTACACTGGTATTACAATAAGTGTGATAATGTTGCTGTCAAGGTCCTGAGTCACATTTACAAAGCTGGAAAAGAGACAAGATGTAGTGGAAACAAAGATGAAAAGGAGACAACTGCCAAGCTTCTTGTTTCTGAGAATGAGATAGCAGTAGTAAAGGGCAGAATTAGCACAGAAATGGATGAAGTGAAAGAGAAATTGGAAGTACAAAAAGTGTTGGAACTAGGAAAGTTGGATAAGTTTCAAGAGGTTCAGAAGGATATTAATGATATAAAAGGTAAATTACTTGAAGAAGTTAAGGAGAAAGTTTGCATTGAGGTGAAGAATGATTTAGTATAATCCTGCAAAGATGTTGTGAAGGAGGAGACCCAAAATATTTGCAACTCACATAGTGCTACAAAAGTAAGCAAAAGTGTGATTGCAGAGGAGACAGTGGAACAAGTGAAGGATATGTTACACAGAGAGAATAATATAGTACTGCACAGAATGCCGGAAGAAATGATAAGTGGATTTAACATGGAGGAGAGAGAAGACAAGATGAGACATGATAAACTAATGTTTAAAGAGATTTGTGGAGAGCTGAACCTAAATTGTTTTGATAGTGAAGATGAGGATCATGAGAAACTTGTATAAACTAAAGAATGTTAAGGAACTTTTATTCAGGAATGTGTCAGTGTATCATGATGTGACGAGAGAGGAACGGGAATAAGAAAAGGAACTAAGGAAACAGGCCAAAGAGAAGAGTGAGGAGGAGAAGGATGTGGTAAGAGGGAAGCCATGGAAGCGGTATCTACTGTGTGTAAAGAGAAACCAAGAGGAAAATATCCAGTAAAGATGAGGCAGAATGGAGAAAAGATTAAGTCTCAAAATAAGATACATGTGATGTTTAGTAATGTTGATACTTTTACATGTGACAACTTGAGGTAAGAATAGGAGATATGAGAGTGAAACCCCATGTGATAATAATACTGGAGGTGAAGCCAAAGAACTATAGATATGAAAAGAGTATTGTAGAGTTTAATATCAAGGGATACAAATTATTAGGAAAAAATATATCTGAAGAAAGCTGTGGGAGAGGTTTGTTGATGTATGTGAAACATGGGGTGTCCTATAGTATTGAGGAAGGTGGTGATTTATGTGAATACAGGCAATTCTCATTTTACACTGGCATTATGTATGTGAAATAGTGTGTGTGTAATGAATGTATGTACTGTATACACTTATTGTACACTATATTACACACCCAATATACAAGTGTATTATACAATGAGGGTTTTCTGTACACAGTTTCATTACACACATTACATTACACACCCAATATACAAGTGTACTGTACAATGAGGGTTTTCTGTACACAGTTTCATTACACACATTACATTACACACCCAATATACAAGTGTACTGTACAATGAGGGTTTTCTGTACACAGTTTCATTACACACATTACATTACACACCCAATATACAAGTGTACTGTACAATGAGGGTTTTCTGTACACAGTTTCATTACACACATTACATTACACACCCAATATACAAGTGTACTGTACAATGAGGGTTTTCTGTACACAGTTTCATTACACACATTACATTACACACCCAATATACAAGTGTACTGTACAATGAGGGTTTTCTGTACACAGTTTCATTACACACATTACATTACACACCCAATATACAAGTGTACTGTACAATGAGGGTTTTCTGTACACAGTTTCATTACACACCCAATATACAAGTGTACTGTACAATGAGGGTTTTCTATACACAGTTTCATTACACACCCAATATACAAGTGTACTATACAATGAGGGTTTTCTGTACACAGTTTCATTACACACCCAATATACAAGTGTAAAATGAGAATTGTCTGTATATAAAAGTGAATATAAAAGGTACAGAGGACTTATTGCTCACAGCTGTATACAGGAGTCCAAATAGCACCACTGAGAATAACAACAGGTTATTGGATCTACAACAAGAAATAGGTGAACAAAGAACGAAACACAAAATAGATATAGGCGATTTTAATTTGCCTGACATAAACTGGACAACAGGTACAGCATCCAGCGGAGACCAATACAGTCAGAGTTTTATAGAAAAAATAAGAGATTGTTTCTTTGTGCAACATAACAAGATGTAGAGGGAGTGAAAAGTGGATTTTTTTTTTTTTTCCTATACCTCAACCTCGGGGCTGTAGGGTGTCAGTAGCCCGTGACTCTTGTGAGGCCCCGAGATTACTGGGTGTCGCACTAGATGAGACAATGAAGCTTCATGGTGGTGATGTTGGTACCGTAGCTTCTCTTCTGTCCCACTAGATGACCCACACCTTATTTATACACGTCACTTGTGTTTACTGACGATGACGTAAGAGTAGAGGGGATTGAAGTAGACAACCCCCTCGGAAAAAGTGATCATGCCTGCATAACTTTTCATTGTGATATAGAACCACAGATAAGGAAGACAAAGAAGAAGGTTTATTTATATGAAAGAGGAAATTATTTAGAAATGAAGGAGAAACTAAATATAGACTGGAAAGACCACTTGAATACTGAAGACATCGATGACATGTGGAATAGATTTATAACTAAATTGTAGGAAGTTATCAGTGATTGTATACCATGCAGAATGTTTAAGGAAAGGGAATCAAGGAAAACCTTAAACAGTGAATTTACCCATGAATAGGAAACTGAGGGCAAAGATTAAGAAAAAGCAAAGGAACGATTGAGGAAAATGGCAGAAAGAAATAACAGACAGTGGGAATAGGGAATATCAGAGAGTGCAATGTTGAGTACAGACATTTAAATAACCAAGTAAGGAAAGAAACTAGGAGAGAAGTTAAAGCAAAGGAACAAACAATACCACAAAATGTAAAAAGCAATCCAAAGATATTCTGGAAGTACGTTAACTCTAAGACGAAGACAGTATCTGGGATCACAGAATTATATATGGGAGGTGACAAAAATAACAACACAACGAGTGACAAGGAGAAGGCACAAGAGTTAGCAGAGTTTTTTTTCATCAGTATTTATGAACGAACCGCAAGGAGCTGTGCCAGAATTGAAAGTGAGACAAGAAAAACCATTGTCAACTATGGAAATATCAAGGGAAGATAATATATAATAATAATTGAGGCGTCTATTTGCATAACGGGATAAACACCACCTCTGGTGAAATTGAAATGGCACTGTCTTCCCCCCCTAGTAAACATCTACAATTTACGTGGTGAAGTCCATATCCCCTTTTGGAGTTTCTAATAAGGCTTAAAATGAAGTATAAATAGAGAGATTATAACCTTTTGTACACAGATGTTAAACTTTAAACCCATTTTTCTCAAAACTTGAATTGTGTCGCTTATCTCGTTATGTAAATAGACGCCTCGTATACTGAAAACACTGAAAAAGTTCAAGCGTAATAAATCCCCCGGACCAGACACACTCCACCTAAGAGTTATATTGGAAGTTGCTGAGGTGCTGGTGGAACCACTGTGGATTATTTTTAACAACTCTTTGGAAAGATATCAAGTTCCCCAGGAGTGGAAAACAGCAAATATTACTGCAATATTTAAAAAGGGGAGATATAAGAGTGACCCCAGTAACTACAGACCACAACCACACTCACCAACAACACAACATACACACTCTGAGGGCACTGTGAGAAAGCCCGGTTCAGGCCATGACCTTCCTCAGGAGCTCAGGGGGGCTGCTCGGCCAGACACCTTGAGGAACTTCAACAACAACTACAGACCAGTATCATAAAACACATGTCAGGTAACAACTTGTTCAGCAAAAAACAGTATGGTTTCTTACCAGGGAGGTCAACAGTATTGCAGCTGATATAAGTATTGATAAGTGGACTGAGTCTATAGATAGAGGATGGGTAGTGGATGTGGCTTATTGTGATCTAAGGAAAGCATTTGATACAGTCCCCCACAGTTAATTCTCATTTTACACTTGTATATTGGGTGTGTAATGAAACTGTGTACAAAAAACCCTCATTGTACAGTACACTTGTATATTGGATGTGTAATGTAGTGTGTGTAATGAAACTGTGTACAGAAAACCCTCATTGTACAGTACACTGGTATTATGGGTGTGTAATGAAACTGTGTACAGAAAACCCTCATTGTACAGTACACTGGTATTATGGGTGTTTAATATAGTGTACAATAAGTGTTTACAGTACATACATTCATTACACACACTATTTCACATACATCATCCCAGTGTAAAATGAGAATTAACTGAACTTGCCAATGAACAGGAAGCTATGGAACAAGATAAAGAGGAAGCAAAGATTATGGGAACAAATAAACAAACTTGAAAATTCTGAAAACTGTATGGAGAAGAGTCAGTATGCTGAAATCAGTAAAGAATATAGGAGAGTAGAGTTAACAATCAGGTGAGAAGAGAAACAAGAAAAGCAGTGAAGAACAAGGAACTGAAAGTTGCTACACTTGTAAAAGAAAACCCGAAGGTTTTTTGGAAATATGTTCAGTCAAAAATGAACACCAAAGGCATGATATCAGAATTGTATACAGACCACAATAAAGCAGAGATCACAGTAAGTGACAGAGAAAAAGCAAAGGTTCTCTCTAGACAATTTGCCAATGTGTTTGTCACTGAATCTGATGGAGACTCTCCAAGGGGAAGAGTGCAGGTAGTACCACCTCTGCAAAGTCTTAACATTACCAAGGAGAAAATTCAGAAGGTAATACAGAAAATGAAGAAGGATAAATCACCAGGACCAGATGGGATACACCCAAGGATAGTGAAGGAGATAATGAAGGAGATCTTAGAGCCACTAGTTATTCTCTTTGAATGCTCGTTAAGCACACAGCAATTGCCCACTGATTGGAAGATTGCAAATATCACAGCAATATTTAAAAAAGGTGATAAAAGGGACCCGGGAAATGATAGACCTGTGAGTCTGACAAACATTATATGTAAATGTATGGAGACACTAATTAGAGAGGAGATGATGGCTCACTTGAGGAAATACAACTTGCTCAGTGATAAACAGTACGGCTTTATACCAGGGAGATCTACTGTATTACAACTTATAAAGGTGTTGGATGAGTGGACGAAGGCTTTAGATCAAGGGAATTCTGTACATGTAATTTATTGTGATTTTATGAAGGCTTTTGATAGAGTTCCACATAAAAGGTTATTGGAAAAGATCTCCTGCTGTGGTATAGAAGGCAATTATTTGGACTGGATTAAGGCATTCTTAGGTAATAGAAATCAAAGAGCCTTACATGGAGTAGGGCTCATCAGTCTAGAATAGGTGCTGTGGAAATGAGTTACTTGAGAGGAGCATGTGGACTTACTAGGTGGGATGGAGAAAGTAATGAGTGTGTATATGAGAGGTGTGGTATGAGTGAGAAGGCAATTGGCATTGAGTGTGGAGTGGTTGAGAGAGTGAAACGTAATACATTGAGATGGTTTGGACATGTACAGTGGGATCTCGCATCTAGTGAGTAATTGGTGCCAAAAAAACGGCACTAGATGTGAATTCGCTAGATGCGAATACATAAACTAATGAGGAAAATTATAATAGGTGAGGTGAAAATTGCCGATCTTCATTTTATTTACTTTATTTTCGCCTATAACATTTGAATTTCCATTTAAATAAACACAAAGTGATGCACAATATATAACAAAGAAAAAAATTATGAGTGGTATTGTAATTTGAGTGATAAAGTGTGTAAGTGTGACGAATGTCCATATGGTGGAGGGATGGACGGACTGGCAGCCACCTCCTCACTCAAGCAACCTCTCCCTTCCCCTCCCCTCCTCCCTTGTCCATGTTACCACCACCACCCTCGCCCTCCTCACCACTGTTCACGCTCTCTCGCCTGCCAAATGGGAATTTTTTTTTTTTATTTATTATCTATATTTTATATACTTTTGTCTATGATATCGCATAATTTTCATTATGTTGTACACAAAGTGATACACAACATGAATTCAAGAAGAAATAATTAAATACAGGATTCACTATTTACTCGTGAGTAATGAATGAAGTGACGAACTGCTGGTATCTGAGGCGAAGGGACAGGCTAGTGCAGCGTGCCACAGCCTCCCTCCTCACTTGTCTCCCGCTCACCACCACTCTCTCCCGCCCACCACCACTCTCTCCCGCCTCTCTTGATGCTTGAATTAATTTTGTAATTCTTTCATCTGCATTCTCCTCCTCACACTTAAGTTCGGAGCGGGTCAAGAGATGTCTCGCACGTGCGCGACAAAGACGGAGACTGAGTTTTTAAATTGGGGAAGGACTAGGAGTGGCCGACTGGCCGCGTGGGTGGTGACGTGACGTCACACGATAAACAAAATACAGGTAGCCGCCGTGGCGGTAAATCTGCCACCCTCGAATTTATTATTATTATTTTTTAATTTTCTTACATATTTATTTCGCCAGATGGGAATTTTGTTCGCTAGAAACGAATATGGGTAGAGGTTGTATGGTGTCGCCAGATACGAATTCGCAAGTTGAGAACTCGCTAGATGCGAGATCCCACTGTAGAGAGAATGTAAAGTGAGGAGTTTGTAAAGAAGGTCTATGGAAGTGAAGTTGTGGCACCTGGTGTGAGAGGCAGACCTCCGGTTAGATGGCAGAACAGAGTGGAAGAGTATGTAAAGGAGAGAAACATGAGGGACAGAGGAGGGTTTGAACAAGTAAGGAGGGAGTGTTGGAACAGAGAGAACTGGAGGCACTTCTGCCGTGGCCACCCCCTTGGGGGGAGTTCATGGAGGCAACGAGGCATCAGAGCTATAGATAGATACATAGAATAGTGAATGGAGAGGCTATGGAATGGAGTGATGTGGTCAGTGGGGTACCTCAGGGCTCAGTCTTGGGACCATTACTATTTGTTGTTTATATCAATGACCTGCCTAGTTGTGTTGTGATGGAAACAAAAGTGATATATATTTGTATGCTGATGACACTAAAATTTTTAGAACTATGGCAAATGATGATGACCATATAAAACTCCAAGAAGATTTAGAAGATATGAAACATTGGACAGAAAAATGGTTATTGAGTTTTTATTCAGATAAGACGAGGTATTTGAGAATTGGTGGATCTGAAGAAAGAGAGAGAGAGAGAGAGAGTATCATCTTGAAAATGTAATAGAAAGGTCAAGAGCTGAAAAGGATATTGGAGTAATTATTGATGACATATTGAAATTTTCAGAAAATCTCTCAGAGAAAATAAACAAAGGTAACAAGATTGTTGGCATTATAAGAAGAACTTTCACCAGCTTAAATGCAGAAATGTTTAAATATCTTTTCATTGCTCTTCTCCGCCCTCATCTGCAATACACAAATCAGGTGTGGAATCCCTATCTTTTTAAGGACATTGAGGCAGTTGAAAATGTCCAAAGAAGAGCAACTAAACTCCTGCCCAATATGAAGAACTTGTCATATGAGGAGAGGCTAAAAACATTTAATCTACCAACACTGTCATATAGAAGATGGAGAGGCGACATGATTGAAACATTTAAATTTATCAATGGACTGTATGACAAGGAATGCAGCGAGAAAGTTTTTCAAGAACGGGAAGAGAGTATTACACGAGGAAATTCTAGAAAATTATTTAAACCAAGATCACGAATGAACTTGAGGAAATACTCTTTTCTCTGCAGAGTAATAGATATGTGGAACTCTCTGCCAGAGTGGGTCATAAACCAGAAATCAGTGGTTTCATTTGAAAAACAATTGGTAAATATTGAAAGAATTACCGTTATTGTGTACGGTTTTTCTCCCTTCATTACCCACTTATTTAGACCATTCTAAGACTATTTTATTCTATGGCACTTCCTCCACAAATGCCCTATTTCCAAGATAGGGCATATTCAAATGGGGCATTTTGAAATTAGCCTGACCTTACCTGACCTAACCTAGACCACAGCAAACTTCCGGGACCTAACCTGGGCAAACTACCGGGAAATAACCGCGGTAAAGTACAGGAAATGACCGGGGCTAAATACGGGGATCTAGCCGGATCTGGCAACACTGCTACAAAACGGTAATTCTTCCAATAAATACCAAATAATTAGATAAGTTTTGGGACAATCAAGAACAAAAATACTTCTATAGGGCAAATGAGGGTATTTATTGAAAGAATTACCGTTTTATAGCAGTGTTGCCAGATCCGGCAAGGTCCCAGTACTTTGGCCCGGTCATTTTCTGTACTTTACCACGGTTATTTCCCGGTAGTTTGCCCAGGTTAGGTCCCGGTAGTCTGCCCAGGTTAGGTCCCGGCAGTCTAGGTTAGGTTAGGTCAGGTCAGGTAAGGTCAGGCTAATTTCAAAATGCCCCATTTGAATATGCCCTATCTTGGAAATGCGGAGAATTGGAATTTGCGGAGAAAATGCCATAGAAGAAAATAGTCTTAGAATGGTCTAAATAAGTGGGTAATGAAGGTAGAAAAACCGTACCCAATAACGGTAATTCATTCAATATTTACCCAAATGAGTAATAGGAATGAAGTGGAGCTGAAAGTACAGGCTCACCAACAGAGCCTCTTCCAGATCATCTGTAAGCATCTGTGTGGTTTGTTGGGAAGCTTACAAACCAATACCACTGTGTTTATTGACCGTAAAATAATGAAGCCTTACAAGTGTGGTTGGTTGGGAAGCTTACAAACCAATAATACCACTGAGGAATTGACCCTAAATGGACGTTGTATAGGGTCGAGTGGTTGGTTAGGATGCTTACAAACCAATACCACTATGGAATCAACCCTAAAATAATGAAGCCTAATACAAGTGTGGTTGGTTGGGAAGCTTACAAACCAACACACCGAGTAGCCATCTTAGTTAGTATGACCACGAACTAAAAAATTCACACATTTACTCTTATAACAATAATTAAGGCATTATGCAAGAAGATCCATAGTGTATACGATGCATGGTACCGGTACGATGGCTCTGTTGTGTGTCCATAGAGCCGCACACCATCGTACCGGCAAATCATCGTATTTACTATGACTGATTTTTTTTGTTTACTTACATTCTTATCGTGTTGGATTCTCTGCAGTGTTGCCAGATCAGAGGAGGTCTTACTCTCAGTGTAGCCAGATCTATTTGGCATCATACCCTCAACTTCAATATCATCAGAATTTCCCTTTTTTTTTTACCTCAATAATTTTCCTGTTTATAATTACCATTATTCTTTATTATTATTTATATTTACCATTATTTTATTCTTGAAATTTCGTCTGGTAGAAATTTTACTCCTAAACAATGTTAATTAATATAATATCCCAATTGGTACTTCTAATTGTCCATACTTGGCAATACTGCTTCACTGTCAGTACGCCAGTGCTGCCAGATCTATTTGGCATTATACCCACAACTTCAACATCAGAATTTCCCTTTTTACCTCAATAATTCTCTGTTTACTCTTGAACATTGACGATCATTTTGGTATTTCATCATCTGGTAGAAATTACCCTGATTACTCTTAAACAATCTTTTAATATTATTATCTTTATATAATTTCCTTGTGTGGACTTCAAAACTATCTAAAAACAGATAAGTTTTCCAGCACCTGGCAACACTGATTGAGTGACTTGCCGAGGATTTTATTAGTCCAGGGAGAAGGATAGATCACTCTGGGTTTATTTTGGTCCTGAGAGAAGGATAGAGTACTCTGTGTTTATTTTGGTGTCATCGTTGTGGCTGGCTGTGACGGTGACGCCTCTAGCGGCCGTGGGGAATCATCACTTTAGTTCCCATCTGCTTCCCTTTATCGATCCTCATTAATATTTAAGACTGATTTTCTTTATTAGTAGCGCCCACGACCTTTGGTGCTAATTATATGGCTATAGAATAAATAATTATATTCATTTTGGTCAAACTACATAATGAATTACGATAATATTTACGACAAAACCCTAATATATTGTTTAAAAAAAACATATTGTACAGCCACAATCAAATATCCACCGACACTTTCCTTCCATCGTATACAGTATTACCACCTTATACAGTATACTTACAGTATACTTTAGGTATAACTATGACAATCAATTCAATCTGTACTTGGTAGCTTAAGTTGCTACTTTAATTATGTAAATATTCGCGTTTCAGTATTTTTGAAAAGCGGAATAATGATAAGTACTTAATTATTCCATTTAAAGGTGCTGGTTCCAGTAAAAAAAATCAATCATAACCAACCAAAAACTGCAAAAAAACTTCCACCGCTCCTGTGAAAGTCAAGGAGCAGCTGTTAGTTATTCCTATCAGCCGCTAGGTGGCTCTGCTGTACCGCGACGACCAAAACTCGTATAAGAGTGGTCCGTCCTCCTACAGTAATACTAATAAAGTCCTTGTGGCTAAAGTACACTCGTGATACACAATTTCTGACCAGAGTGTGAGCAGCAGAAAGCTTCGAATCGCCTGGTATTGTTCATTTCCCCACCCAGTACACCTATAGAGGCTGAGTTCGAATGCAGGGTATGTGTGTGTGTGTGCCATTCATCTCTGGTCAGAAATTACGTATCACGAGTGTACTTGAGAATAAAAGAAACCTTGCTTGGTATATGCATTATAGGCAAATTACATAATAAATTATCCACAACCTAATATTTTTGACAGATTTAAAGATCGACCTAATTGCTAAAACATCCATACTTTAATAACATTCATGCATAATATTTAAAATGAGTAATTATAACCTGTTTCTGTTATCTACAATATTATTTGTCAATAGTATTCTGATGTAATATTTGATGAAAAGAACAGCCATTCAGATTTTATAGACCATATATACTTAAAATTACATAACAATGACCTAAAGAGTACTGTAGGCTTATATACTGTACAGCCACAATCAAATATACCCCGACACTTTCCTTCCATCGTGCAAATAAATCGGCATCATATCAAAATATAATCATACAACAACACCTTACGTCAACTCAACCCCCTCAATTATTATTATAAGGTGCTGCAAAATCATACACGTGTTGTTCTTCATTACCAAGATATTTATTATTATTATTATTATTATTATTAGGTGCTGCAAAATCATACACGTGTTGTTCTTTATTACCAAGATATTTATTATTATTATTATTATGAGGTGCTGCAAAATTAAACACATGTTGTTCTTTATCACCAAGATATTTATGGCTTATATGTACATTGGCGTGGAGGCAGGGAGAGGTGCCAGAGGATTGGAGGAGAGCCATAATTGTACCTTTGTATAAGGGGAAGGGCAGTAAGGATGAGTGTGGTAGCTATAGGGGAATAAGCCTTCTTAGTGTACCGGGGAAGGTTTACGGGAAGGTTCTTACTGAAAGACTGGTTGAAGTAACAGGGAATAAAGTTAGTGAGGAGCAGGGAGGGTTCAAAAAGGGTAGAGGATGTGTGGACCAAATATTTGCATTAAAATCAATAGTTGAGAAATATATTGGGAAGGTTAAGAAGTTGTATGCTGCCTTCATGGATTTGGAGAAGGCATACGATAGAGTTGATAGGAAAGCTATGACAGAGGTGTTGAGAATTTATGGTGTTGGGGGGCCTTTGCTGAAAGGTATTGAGGCTTTTTATGCAGATGCAAAAGCATGTGTACGGGTAGAGGGTGATCTAAGTGAGAGTTTTAATATTAGTGTAGGGCTGAGACAAGGGTGTGTTATGTCACCATGGTTGTTCAATATATATATGGATGGTTGTATGAGAGAGGTGAAAGCCAAAGTGAATGGTCTGGGGGTGAAGTTGATGCTGAATGAAGCAAATTGGTCCCTGGTGGCAAGTTTGTTTGCGGATGACACTGTGCTGATGGCTGAGAATGAAAGGAATTTACAGAGAGTGGTGGACGAATTTCAGTCTGTGTGTAAACGAAGGAAATTGAAGGTGAATGTAGATAAAAGTAAAGTGATGGTATTTGAAAGAGCAGAAACTGAAGTGATTGACTTTGCTACACCTTACAGAGTGGCTGTACCAACTGGGACGAAGTGTGAGATTACTCTGAGGGGCGAGAGGATGGAGGAAGTGAAGGAGTTTAAGTACCTGGGTACAGTTATGTGTAAACATGGAAGTATGGAAGGAGAAATTAGGGAGAGAGCAGTGAAGGGTAGACAGGTCATAGGATCACTGGGAAGGATTATGAAGGGTAGAAGTGTGAGTATGGAAGTGAAAAGGGGACTACGAAATAGTATAATCCTGCCAACACTGACATATGCGTCGGAGACATGGACATGGAGTAGGGCGCATCAGTCTAGAATAGGTGCTGTGGAAATGAGTTACTTGAGAGGAGCATGTGGACTTACTAGATGGGATGGAGAAAGTAATGAGAGTGTGTATGAGAGATGTGGTATGAGTGAGAAGGCAATTGGCATTGAGTGTGGAGTGGTTGAGAGAGTGAAACGTGATACATTGAGATGGTTTGGACATGTAGAGAGAATGCAAGGCGAGGAGTTTGTAAAGAAGGTGTATGGAAGTGAAGTTGTAGGACCTGGTGTGAGAGGCAGACCTCCGGTCAGATGGCAGAACAGAGTGTAAGAGTATGTAAAGGAGTGAAACGTGAGGGGTAGAGTAGGGATGGACCAAGTAAGGAGGGAGTGTTGGAACAGGGAGAACTGGAGACACTTCTGCCGTGGCCACCCCCTTGGGGGGAGTTCCCGGAGGGAGCGAGGCGTCAGAGCTATAGATAGATAGATAGATATTTATTATTATTATTATTATTATTATGAGGTGCAGTAAAATTAAACACATGTTGTTCTTTATTACCAAGATATTTATTATTATTATGAGGTGCTGCAAAATCATACACGTGTTGTTCTTTATTACCAAGATATTTACTACGATGGAAGGAAAGTGTTGGTGGATATTTGATTGTGGCTGTACATACCGTATTGTCATCATCAGTACAGTACATGAGACCATTATAACTTTTAACTTTTACTATGAGGAGAAGTCACGTATTTTAGAATCAATAATTTCCTGCTTTCGTTCGTAGCTTGAGAAAGTCTAAAAAATATCAGGATTGACTTTAATTCATTATATACTTACCTTAATTGTTGTCTGAAAACCTGAAGCCAATATTTCAGTCTGGGGCCAAGGAAAATATTTATGTAATACTCCATCCTAACAGAATCAAATAAGTCTACAGATTACAGTACTGTTTTGTTAACCTTTAAATTTGGGGTGGGTAGAAAGCCTGTCCCCTATTCCCGCACCCCCCTAACCCCCCCCAAACCTGTCCCCATACTCCCGCACCAACCAAACCCCTCCCAAGCCTGTCCCCCTACTCCCACACCCCCCTAAGCCTGTCCCCCTATTTCCGCACCCCCCCCCCAAAAAAACCCAAGCTTGTCCCCCTACTCCCGCACCCCCCAAAACCCCCACAAGCCTGTCCCCCTATTCCCGCACCCCCCCAAAAAAAACCCAAGCTTGTCCCCCTACTCCCGCACCCCCCTAAGCCCCCCCAAGCCTGTCCCCCTATTCCTGCACCCCCTTAATTCAACTTATCTGATATCAGTAAGTCTGTTTTATTAACCTTTAAAATTTATATGGGTTAAAATAATTACTCCAACTCCATTTTTTTTCCGACCCTATCTTTTCACCATATGTTAAATTCACACAGGTTAATTAAGGGGGTGTGTGGGAATAGGGGGATAGGCTTTGGAGGGGGGGGGGGGTTGGGGGTTGCAGGAATAGGGGGATAGGCTTTGGAGGGGGGGGGTGCGGGGGTTGCGAGAATAGGGGGATAGGCTTTGGGGGGGGGTTGGGGGTTGCGGGAATAGGGGGATAGGCTTTGGAGGGGGGGGGTTGGGTGGTTGCGAGAATAGGGGGATAGGCTTTGGGGGGGGGGGGTTGGGGGTTGCGGGAATAGGGGGATAGGCTTTGGAGGGGGGGGTGCGGGGGTTGCGAGAATAGGGGGATAGGCTTTGGGGGGGTGCGGGAATAGGGGGATAGGCTTTGGAGGGGGGGGGGGTTGGGGGTTGCGGGAATAGGGGAATAGGCTTTGTGGTGGGGGGGGTGCGGGAATAGGGAGATAGGCTTTGGGGGGGGGTGCGAGAATAGGGGGATAGGCTTTGGAGGGGGGGGGGTTGGGGGTTGCAGGAATAGGGGGATAGGCTTTGGAGGGGGGGGGTTGGGGGTTGCGAGAATAGGGGGATAGGCTTTGGAGGGGGGGGGGTTGGGGGTGTGCGGGAATAGGGGGATAGGCTTTGGAGGGGGGGGGTTGGGGGTTGCGAGAATAGGGGGATAGGCTTTGGAGGGGGGCGGAAATAGGGGGATAGGCTTTGGGGGGGGTTGGGGGTTGCAGGAATAGGGGGATAGGCTTTGGAGGGGGGGGGTTGGGGGTTGCGAGAATAGGGGGATAGGCTTTGGAGGGGGGGGGGGTTGGGGGTTGCGAGAATAGAGGGATAGGCTTTGGGGGGCGGGGGTTGCGGGAATAGGGGGATAGGCTTGGGGTGGGTAGAAAGCCTGTCTCCGATTCCCACACCCCCCAAACCCCTTCCAAGCCTGTCCCCCTACTCCCCCCCAAGCCTGTCCTCTACTCCCGCACCCCCATAAGCTTGTCCCCCTATTCCCGCACCCCCCTAACCCTCCCCCCCCCTAAAGCCTGTCCCCCTACTCCCGCACCCCCCCCAAGCTTGTCCCCCTTGTGTTAAATTCACACAGGTTAAACACATCATTTGTTTTATTTTTATTAAGAAACTAAAATGTTGTGTAACTTATTGTATAACATTTAGGTTAATTTAGATACAATACCATCTACATTATTTTTGAGTATATCATATTTATGTTTTCATTTAAGTATATTTTCCCTTGTTGATATCTCTCTTTTTTTTTCATTATTTTTGAGTATATCATATTTATGTTTTCATTTAAGTATATTTTCCCTAGCTGATATCTCTCTTTTTTTTTCTCTCTCTTTTTTGTGTGTGTGTGTGTGTGTGTATTTTTAAGTTTTCATTTCTGTATATTTTCCATAGTTGATCTCTCTCTCTTTTTTTTTTTTGTGTGTGTGTGTGTGTGTGTGTGTGTGTGTCATAAGGCTGCTGGCCCTATATAACCCAGGGAAAGAGAGGTAAACTATTCATTCGTGTGTCTCCCTTCAACACACACACACTCATACAGACACACACACACACATCAGAAACAAGAGAAGAAGAAGAAGCGACATGAAGATTGTAGCTGTATTTACCGTGTCAGGGAGGGCCCAGTGGGGCTGACTTTATTCTCTGTGAATATTAGTTATCCCCCACAGGGCTAGAATAAAGATTGTTGTAGGATCTGGTCACTTTCTAGTGGATTTGACGAGATCTGCCCACAACAACAACCGTGTCAGGGGTGGGATCTTCAAAGCATCGTAACCGCAGTTATGATTCTCGTAGCGCCATATTTGCTCGTAAGTTGTTCATAACCGCTACGATCGTATCTTCAAAGCCTCGTAAGGGAGTTTCCGTCCGCCATTATGCGCCATATTTGCTCGTAGCGCTACAAGAACTGAAAAGCACCCTTTAGGCTGATAGCAGGGTCGCGTAGTCGATAAACAACCCGTAAATAGTGAGATTTGAGTTTATTTACACTTGGCGCGGCCGACACAGGCGACATAATGGTTGTTGTTGTTGTCACTCATCGGTAAATATAAACAAGAGGAGGGGATTCAGTTAGCAACTTAGGAGAATGGAGCTGCAAGTGTCAATTTAAACTGATGCACTGTGAAATAGAAAGTTACAAATACTTTTTTGTGTATCATTACTTTTGGAGTGTTTAAGAATAATAGGATATAATGGTGACTTACTAATTGCAGGAAAGTGGCTTCCAGTTACCTGCAAACAAAGCAGAAATTCTTCATTGCATAGTTAGACTTAATTTAATCCATGTAGTATGAGTCTTTAATCCATAGTCCTTTGCATGAAGTGGATATTCTTAAGGTTGATAAACTTTCTTTATGATTGATTGACTTTCTAATGAAAATATTACAAGCACATTAATGTAATGTGTGAGCTGGTAACATTTAAATAACTGGAATTATATACCTACTGATATACTGGAGATGTGTAAAAGGTTGACCATATTCCCGAATCTAAAGACAAAAATATGTCTCAGAATTAACTAATGCAAATATTATCATGTTGTAAAAGTCTCAATAACATGTACCGTACATGAACCTTTCCAACCAATTCAATTAATTTTATTGAACAGTATAATTTAATACATAATTTTCACCTGTTCTCATATTACATCAGACTTGTATTTTTCAAAAATAAATGCTTTTCAACAGCATATAACAAATATGTGACTGGTATTGGTTTTTCTTAATGTTTTAATTATAGACTATAAAAAAACCTACATTTATTTACATATGACACCTGTAAAGTTTACAGAAATCCATGATACCTCCCTAGCTATTTGTACTATTAGTTTCCTGCATTATCACAGTTCATTACATTATATATACCTGAGTAAAAACCTGCAAATTTATTATATTGGAAAGCTGTTTGAACTGATGTACTTTCCAACAATGACTGATAACAAAAAAACACCAATTCCTTAATGACTACAGTACGTGTTTGGCACTCTTCACATTGCTTGGACATATCACAAATATGGCAGAGAAATTATTAAAATACAATAAGATTAAAGCCACAGTACGGCATAAGTATTTCCTTATAGTTAATCTTCGAACCTTGATATATAAATAAAACTAAGACATTAATATTATTAGCCAAAGATAAGAATGCATGAAAAAAAAAGTTTATTTTACTCAAAGAATAATAAATCTAACATGAAATGTGAAT
This sequence comes from Petrolisthes cinctipes, assembly GCA_033782935.1. Classification (NCBI taxonomy): domain Eukaryota; kingdom Metazoa; phylum Arthropoda; class Malacostraca; order Decapoda; family Porcellanidae; genus Petrolisthes; species Petrolisthes cinctipes. Next base: position 31,441 of record JAWQEG010002391.1, on the reverse strand, counting down.
GTTAAAAGCTATATTTGAAAGACAAAATATATAATGAAAATAAATAATGTAATTTCTTAAAAAACATAAGCAGAAGTTAACAATAATTTAGATTGAAACCTGCACACAAACCACACAACTAAAAACATACTTGCACACTAATAACTCTGTCACAAAATATAACACAACTTAAACCACACTAATCATTAAAAAAAAAATCACACACACACAACAAAACACACTTGAAAACAAATCACCTTTTCTCGATAGCCTTTTTAATGTTCACCAAAGTTTCTGATATTGTGGCTATATTTTCTGCAAGATCCATCAAAATATCCCTTATAGTCTTATGGACAACTAGTATATCTGGAGCTAGCGTAGCTTCCAGATGAGCTGTCACACCTCCAGCTGACCTAGAGGAAGGGCGACTTGAGGCTACAGAGCTGTGGTACGAATGCTCCTCACTTGGTGGTAGGTTTTACCAGCTTCGGCAAGCTGTCGCCAGTCAAAACCTCACAGTCTTCCACTGTAACTGGCCCGAAGTCCTGCCAACTTGACCCAGGTCTAGGTGAAGGGGCCCTTGATGGCAGTCCTGGGTCATCCACATCACCTTATTATGAAATTATGAAAATTAGCAACTTTCATATAATTTTAGAGAAATATTAAGGATTATCGTTATGAATTAAAATTGTAAAGTCACTCTTAAAGAAAGCAGCATATAATTAGTCATACATATAAGTACAGCAGCAGTACTGCAATTTTTACTTGGTTAAAGTACTCATATGATACATATGGAATCCAACAAAGCATCACAAATTTAGTTTTGATTAACATGGCTCCAATTTTTACGACTACATGAACTGCTAACAGGAGTTATTTATATGATACACAAAATGTATAAATCACTATGTACTTGACTCCTGTATATTGGGTCATCACTGTACATGTACCGTATTTACTGAAGGTATGGATATATGAGATCATCTTGTATATTTGTTCCTAGGACTAAGGCCTTATGATTTGCACTGTTTAACTTTGAATGGAATTGAGAGGTAATGCTGCTCAAAATGTATGTTTTATATATATAAACTCTCAATGTAATTACTTCACATAGTGCCAATGAGGGAAGATTTCCATATTACTAGCCTAGATGAACAGCAGGATATTTTTTACTGTTATATACTGTACATACTGCCTGGGTCTTGGAGTCCACAGAAATACCCGACACTTGCACTTCTTTAATGACTTGAGCCATAGCCTCTTCTATGTGGGTGAATGTCTTTGTGTCACTAGTGTCACCACCTGAAATATAACGAAAAGTGGTACATAATTCAATAACAAAGCAGAACCAAGCAGAATAAATTACAATACCTGGTTATCGTATTAAAATGGTACTGTATCTAAATCAGGCAATGGACACTCCCCCCCCCCCATCCTTCAACCCATGTGTGCCCATGCCAACAGCCGAATCCACAATATAAATAATGCTTATATAATTTATTTCCTTGATCTGTCTTTCAATAAAACTGTTTGAAGTCTTAGTTATTATATTGCACTTGCCAGATTTCACTACATACGGTATATTTCTACCTGTTACTTGGTAATGGCAATCAACTGTACAGATTTTGATATTAATATAGAAACTACTGTAGGTAGGTGTAAAGGAAATAAAACAGTGACAGTAGAAGTTAAAACAATATAATGTCCTCCCAGTCAATGTCTTTGATTTATTTTCATGACAACCAGCTACCAGTAAACTATTTGTATCATGCTGTTCTTGATTTACAGTACGTAACCTAACCTATCTTAAACTAAACTAGCCAAACCTAACCTAACCAAAAATCTATATACAATATACCAGTGATTGGCATGATATTAAAAATATGCCCGGGGGGGCAGCTGCCTTATCTCCACTGTTGTGTTAAATGTTTATCAACACAGTATAATAATTCACGGTATTAGTACAGAAGTGGACCTGAATTCAGCAGTGTTGCCAGATCCGGCTGGGTCCTAGTATTTTATCCCTGTCATTTATTGTACTTTATCACGATTATTTCCCGGTAGTTTGCCCAGGTTAGGTCCCGGTAGTTTGCCCAGGTTAGGTCCCGGTAGTCTGATGCGGTCTAGGTTAGGTTAGGTCAGGTCAGGTAAGGTCAGGCTAATTTCAAAATGCCCCATTTGAATATGCCCTATCTTGGAAACGGGGCATTTGAGGAAGAAAAACCATAGAGGAAAAGTGTCTTAGAATGGTCCAAAATAGTGGGTAATGACAGTAAAATATCTATTATACAGTAAGGTCCACTTCTGTACCTTTACCTAATTCACTTACCTGTCTTTTGCTGTTAATTCCTGTCTGATGTAACTTGGTGACTGTGTCATCTCTATCAGCTGGTGGTGAGACAATGTTTATTTGTTGACATTGTAATACTACGTTATGATTGGCTTACAGTACCAAGGACATATTGTTTCCTTCATTGTGATTGGCTGAGAGCCAGTCAGCTGGGTGGCGGGATGAACAAAACACACAGAACGAAACGGGCAGCGACGCTCGCTACGAGGCTATCATCGTGAGCTACGAGGGAGGTTATGAAGCTTTGGAGATACCAACTTATGATCCTCGTAAGCCACGATCAAATATGGCGGCTACGAGAGAGTAAAGGTGATCGTAGCGCCACCAACTTACGATGCTTTGAAGATCCCACCCCAGGATGATTGAAGACTCACTGTGCAGTACAAGGTAGTTTATTGGTAAGGAACACTTGGTAGGAGGTTGTGGTGAATCAAGCAGCAAGGTGAGTGTGGTGTGTTTTGCTGAGAGTAGCGAGGGGAGTGGAGAGGTGTTCACGTGTGCGTGGTGGGGAGTCAACTGAGTGGCTGGGGGAAGCCAAGCACCTGTGTGAAGGTGTGCCTTGGCGGGAAAATGGCTAGGGCAAGTGGGGGTCGAGAAGCGCAGTGTTAGAATGCTTGCTTGATTCACTACAGTACCCCCCCTCCCCCCACAAAAAAAGAATTTTGAGAGGAGTGAGGGTACTAAAAATAATTACAATTGGTACATATGTGAGGGATGGCCTCACTAAAGAAAAAAAATAAATAAATAAATACACATATATTACAATGGGGACAACCTAGAAACATATTCATGAGCCATGCTTGATGGGTAGTGTTGCACAAAAGAGTATGTGTGAGGTGTGGATTGTCGTATGGGCGAGAAAGGCAAGTGTGTGAATTAATAGTAGGTGCAAGATGTGTGAGGCTGGTTGTCGAGTAGGTGCATGTCTGTGTTGGCTAGCATGGATATATATTTATGGGGTCGCTTTATGGTACGTCCTGTGCGTGTAGTAAACCCTGAGGGAGATTAAGAGGGATTACACATATAGAGTCATTTGGTAGAGGGTCGGCAGGTGTGGGGGATGGGTTGAGTGAGGCAGGTTCAGGTATGGGATTAAGCGGGGGTGCGGGTGGGGGTGTAGGTGAGGCAGGTTCAGGTAATGTAGGAGGGGTAGGTACGTTAAGGGGTGTAGGTGGTGAAGGATGGATAACGGTTGCATAATGGTCGGGGGGTTTAGGTGTCCCTACGATTGATGGTGTGTGAGTGGAGGTTGATGGTTGTGATTGTGATGTGTGAGTGGAGATTGATGGTTGTGGTTGTATGTGTGTTGGTTGTGGGGAGTTGTCCTGGGTAGTAGTGTGGGGGGGTCGTGATGGTGAAGGAGTGGGGAAGGTGTGAGTGTGTGGTGCACCAGTGTGTGTCGGTTGGGGTGGAGGTGGGGGTGTTGGTGTAGTGTTGTGTGCGTTGGGTCGGTTGTATGATGATAATGGTGGTGGTGAGGGTATGCCTGTGTGTGGAATGTTGTGTGTGTTATACCATTGTTGGTACGCTGTGATGTGAGGCTGTGTGTGCGTAAGTGGGGTAGGCATAGTAGGGGTTGGCAGCAGAGGGCGCCTTGGCTGCGTGACGTCGTGGTGAGGTGGTGGTGGACGTGTGTCCTGCTGCTGCTGTTGATGTTGGTCAGACTGTGTCACCGCCGGTTTCACGCATTGCCAGGAAGTCCTGTATGGTTTCCCCCCGATCTGTAGCGTTACTGTTGCCTCGTCCCTCTTGATGACCCTATGTGGTCCAGTGTACGGCTGCTGCAGGGGGGTCCTGTGCGCGTCTGTCCTGAGGAACAGTTGTTCTGCCCTGCGGAGTAGTGGGTGTTCATAGGTGGGGTGGTGTGACTGTTGTCTTGTTGGTGTAAGTGTTGGTGTTGCCATGATCCTCTTCAGAGCTGGGAGAAAAGATAGGTTGGAGGTGTCTGCCGTTAGGTCTACCACTTGGCTGGGCAACCTCAAATCCTCCCCGAATGTCAATTCCGCAGGTGAGTGGTTCAGGTCCTCCTTGACCGTTGACCTGATGGTCAGCAGGATGAGAGGCAGTGCATCCACCCACTGTTCAGGCTGTACAGCCCTGAATGCCTCCTTCAGCCGGCGGTGAAACCTCTCGACCATACCGTTGCTGCAGGGATGATAGGCAGTGGTCCTGTTCCTGCATGTCCCCAGGAACTCTAGCATTTCTTGCCACGCCCTTGACACGAACTGAGTCCCCTGGTCCGTGACGATGCACGCCGGAGGGCCAAAGTTAGACACCCAGTCCTGGAAAAAGTGTCTTGCCGTTCCTTCTGCTGTGATGTCAGTCATGGGGGCTGCCGTGCACCATCTTGTCGTACGGTCGATGCATGTGAGTAGGTATCTGTATCCCCGTGATGTAGGGAGTGGCCCCACGATGTCTACATGTACCGTGTGGAACCTTGAAGTGGGTGTTGGGAAGTCATGTATCGATGGGCGTGTGTGTCTACCAATTTTGGAGCGTTGGCATGCCGTACATTCTGACACCTACTCCTTGATTTGCCTCCTCATGCTTGGCCAGACTGCACGACACGTGATTAACCTCTGGGAACCAGCGACCCCTGGGTGGTTGAGGTTGTGGAAGTGGAGGAATGTGGTTCTCCTGAATGGGGCCGGAATGTATGGTCTAGGAGGGCCACATGAGACGTCGCACCACACTCTTACGTTGGGCTCGGCTGCTGTCACTTCCTCCAGCTTCAGACCTGTGTTGCCTTGCAGTAGTTGCTGTAGTTCCTCGTCTGTTTGTTGGGCTGCAGCTATTTGTTTGATGTCGAAGGAATGGCCTAGGTGGACTGCCATGACCGTCTGTGTCTGAGGTGTAGCCCGTGATAATGCGTCAGCCACAGTGTTGTCCTCACCCTTTACGTGCCTTTTGTCGGTGGTGTATTCTGATATGTATGCCAAGTGACGGGTGACTCTTGGTGACCAGTTTGTCCCCAGCTGCTTCATGGCAGTCGTGAGTGGCTTATGATCCGTTCTGATGTGGAATTGCCGTCCCTCAAGGAAGTGGCCGAAGTGACGTACTGCCTCGTACATTGCCACGAGCTCCCTGTCAAAGGCACTGTATTTCTTCTGTGATGGGTCGAGACGCTTGCTGAAGAATGCTATTGGGCGTAACGTCCCCTCGACGTCTTGTTGCAATACTGCCCCAATGGCGTCCACTGATGCATCAGTGTAAACGGAGGTAGGTGCGTGGGGCGTGGGGTAGGCTAGCAAGGTAGTGTTGGCGAGCCTGCTCTTGATGCTGGTGAATGCCGCCATTGCCTCATCATTCCAACTCAGTTTCTTCTGCAAACTCTTCTTTAATCCTTTGATTAGGTCATGTAGTGGAGATAGTGCTTCTGCAGCGTGAGGGACAAACCGATGATAGTAGTTCACTATCCCTAGGAACTCTCTCATCTTCCTGGCGGTGTTGGGTGGGGGAAAGTCCCTGATGGCTTCGACCTTCTGTGGTAGTGGCGTGATTCCCTGTGACGTCACCCTATGGCCCAGGAAGTCTACTGTATCAGCCCCCAGCACACACTTTGATGGGTGAATCTTCAGTCCATACTCCTGTAATTTATTAAAGAGCTGTCGAAGGTGTTGGGCATGATTGTCGTGATCACTGGATGCCACTAGGATGTCGTCGATGTATACCACCACGAAGTCCAAGCCCCTGACTACCCTATCCATGAACCGCTGGAAGGTTTGGGCAGCATTTCTCAGGCCAATGTTCATGGCAGGGAATTCGAATAAGCCGAAAGGAGTGGTAATGGCAGTCTTTTTAATATCTTCCTCTGCTACGGGAATCTGGTGGAAGGCGCGGACTAGGTCGATCTTCGAGAAAACCGTACACCCCTGGAGCTTGGAGTGGAAATCCAGGACATGGGGTATGGGGTAACGGTCTGGTGTCGTTACGGCGTTGAGTGCACGGTAGTCACCACATGCCCTCCATTCGCCTTCCTGTGCTTTGGGCACCATATGTAGTGGAGATGACCATGCACTGTCTGATGAACGAGCTATCCCTTGTTGCATCATGACTTGGAATTCTTTCTTTGCTGCTTCCAGTCTCTCCGGTGGCATCCTTCTGGGTCTGGCGAAACATGGTGAACTGGTCGTGACGATGTTGTGGCGTACTCCTGGATCTTTGGGCTGACAATCGTTGGTGGCCGACAGTAATTGAGGGAACTCCTGGAGCAGCTGGTGATACTCGCTTGTCTTGGAGATGTGGGTGATGGTGGGTTGTGACTGGCGGCATGATTTGGTTTGTATGTGCTGGCCCGTCGTTTTGTGTAGCAGCATCCTGCCTTTCGTGTCAATTAACAAATCATGTGCTGCCAAGAAGTCCAGCCCTAGGATTGGGTACTGTACATCTGTCACCACAAACGGCCACACAAACCATTCCTCGGTAATGAGGGAGACGCCTTTACTTCTTGTGCCATACGTAGCGATGGGTGATTTATTAGCTGCCAGGAGATCGTACGCCATGCTGGAGGGTCGCTGTTTCTCCCGATAAGTGAGAGGAAGTACACTGACTTCCGAGCCTGAGTCCACCAAGAACAGCTCTGTCGTTGCTAGGTCTTCCACCCACAGGAGAGTGCGGCTGTGAGGTTCAGTGGTGTATGACCTGGGGGGGTATGCCTGTGGGTCCCCAGGCGGATGTGTGGTAGTCCGTGCCGGAGTGTGTCGGTGAAGAGATGTGGCTGGATTCTGGGTGGTAGTACCCTGTGATGTGGTGGCGTCGCTCGCTACTCGTGGAGATAATGCGGTGGTAGCGAAAGTGATACGTGGTAGTGGAGTGGTAGTTGTGGGATCGTTGGTGTCAGTGGCAGTGATGTGTTTACTCTCACGCCACCGCCTTAGTAGTTTCCCTGGTTGTCGAAGCGGTCAGAGTTAGGTGTGTGACTAGGCCACTGACATGGTGCTCGGCAGTTCCTTGCTTGCCTACCGTAGTGTTGATGGTACACGCATATCTGCATCTGTTGCCGTCGCCATGGTTGTCTAACTTGGGGCGGTGGTTGATGTTGAGGATGTGGTGGTAGAGCTAGTGGTCGTGATTGTGTCAATTGTTGTTGTTGTAAAGTGTCAAGGTTTTTATGTATCTCCCTCGTTAATTGTACTAACTCAGCCGTATTGCTGCATGGTTCTGTAGGTTGTGGTTGCATGGAGGAATGCTGAGGTGGTGTGGAGGTGGTATTTACTGCCGTTGTTGTGGTATTTAATGGGAATCTGTTGCCACTCCATGAGCCCTCTTGCTCAATGTGGGCGTCCATGAGAGAGTCGGCCCGCTCTCCATACTCCTGGAGTGTGAGGTTTGGCTGAGCGATGAGGTGCAGCCATAACAGGGGGGGCATCAGATTAGTGTGTCTTGTTTTCAGCATGAGGTCTGGGAAGGAATTACCTGCTGCTTGGTTGAGCCGTTGCATATGTCTGAGGAGTGCAGATGGGCTCCTCCCATCCATCTGAACATTTTCCAGGGCCTTGTAGTTTTGTAGGACGGTATTTCCACACGCCATCGTGATAGCGGCTTTCAGACCCTCATACTGTGACCCAGACTTTAGTGTAGGAAGCGAAGGAGAGGTTAAGGCGAATATATCTGTTGGGAGGGCCCTGATGATTGCCCAATATTTCGCCTCATCGGAAATATTATCTCCTTTCCAGATTTCCTCTGTGTGTTGCAACCACGCGAGTGTATCAGAAGAGAATGGAGGGGTGACTGGAATGGATAACGTGGGTGTGTGATGAGTGTTATTCGTGGTGTTGGCTAATTCAGATGTTTGCGCCATATTGCTGGTGAGACGAAAGTTATGCAATGCGGTGTGGGGTGGATGGATGGATGGATGGATGGAAAGCGGGAGCACGATGGGGTATGGGGGTAAAATATATTAGTCCCCCCGGGAAGAAGGAATCAAAGAAAATGGTCGGAACTCGGGGGAGTGAAGGAAATGGTAGGAAATCGGGGGAGACTGAGTCAGAGTGGGCCGTGATAGAAAACTGTAGTAATGCTGAGGTAGGTTGGGGGTTAGGGAAATCTCTAGGGGGTAGATTGAGGGTTGCGAGCGTGGGTGAAATATATTAACTATGGTAGAATGGCGGGAATGGAATGCGACAAGGAATGATATTTTAAAGAGCATGGAGGTGGAGAATGGATTGCTTTTCTATCACACAATATATATAAATAGAAAATACATATGAATTGGGGCTATGCGGCAATGTGCCTGTATAATAATACTATAGGTATGGAAAAAAAAAATTGGGGAGAAGAATCACTGGGGAGGGTAAAATGAGAGAAAGATTGGAAAATAAATGTTGCTGTCGAGTACTTAATCCCTTTGTGTACTGGTGGCGACGTCGTGGGTGGCGTAGAGGCGTGGAGTGGCGTGGTGGAGCGCGTGTTGTGGAACTGGGGTGGTCCACGTGGGGTGTATGTTTTGGAGCAGGAGAGTGGTTCAGGAGCAACACGTAAGATGGAGAGTGGAGTTGTGTAGTTGTATAGCTTGGTTCAAGGCAGAAGTATAAGGTTACCTTGCGTTGTTGCTTGCACAGTGCACACGTGGAGAGTCGTTTCAGGCTGAATGTATGTTTTTTCCCGGGGTCACCAGTTATAACGTTATGGGACGTTATCACCCAGAATGATTGAAGACTCACTGTGCAGTACAAGGTAGTTTATTGGTAAGGAACACTTGGTAGGAGGTTGTGGTGAATCAAGCAGCAAGGTGAGTGTGGTGTGTTTTGCTGAGAGTAGCGAGGGGAGTGGAGAGGTGTTCACGTGTGCGTGGTGGGGAGTCAACTGAGTGGCTGGGGGAAGCCAAGCACCCGTGTGAAGGTGTGCCTTGGCGGGAAAATGGCTAGGGCAAGTGGGGGTCGAGAAGCGCAGTGTTAGAATGCTTGCTTGATTCACTACAACATATAACTCTGTAACGTGTTTCTGTCCTTTCCAGTGTTTCCACTTTAGAGTAAAATACCTCATTTTAGGGGAATTGGACCCTTGTTAGGGTAAAACCTAGGGTAATGCAAAAAAAGGCAAAATCTGGGGGAATTTGAGAATTTTTAGGGTATATTTCCTATTTTCTAGGGGATTTTGATAATTTACATAGCAGTTTCAATCTTGGTTTGAAGATTGGAAAAGTGGAATATTTGTGCAAGGGAAGTAGTAGAGTTCACCATTAAAATGGGGATAGGTAGTCATTTTCTTTCATTATTTTAGTTATTATTTATTTGTATTATTTATTTATTATTATTATTATATTTATTATGTATTATTTATTATTATTATTATTATTTTGTGTGTGTGAGAGAGGCAAATTCAAATTGCAACTGCCTGCCGTGCTTGGCTAGTGGCTACACGTGCCAGACAGTGAGTGCAGTACAGTAAGGCCGCTTGAAGAGTAAGTCGTCCCACCGCGCAGGCAGGGAGAGCGTGATGACGTCACCGCGAAGAGTCTCTCGCTCCCTCACTCGTAGATACCCATGAAAAACCCAGCCCAAAACATAACCTTTTACACTTGATACATGATATTTGATACTGTTGGGGGCAGATGGGGAATGATGCAGCTTGTGACCAGTATTCCTTATAGCATTATTCATTCAAGCACCAAAAGAGTAGCCTACCTTTTGATATGATAAATATATCTCTCTCTCTCTCTTGTGATCAGCTGTCAACTTTAAACTATTTCAAAGCTTAGTTGAAGAAAAATGGGGTATATACACTTGAGGTAGGCATTAATATTTTAATAAGGAAACAAATATAATACATAAATTACAGTACTAAGAGTAAGTTTGAACTTCATAATTTATCAAGTATACCAGTATACCATGTAGGATACATACAATATTTATTCATAAGTAGTATCATGCTTTGCTCTTTCACTGAATTCTTATATTAGTTTTGACATTTTGTTAGATATTTTCCACTGTGAATTTCGCTTTCTAAGGGGTTAATATCCGTACCCTGAAAAATATGCGACAACGAACAAAAAACCTAATCACATCATCTGGTAAATCTACAAAATTTCTTATTTCACTTGCTAATGTTGTTACACATTTTGGTCCCTCTCTGAGTTCCTTATCTCTGTGATAACAAATATATGCTATTTTTACAGCACAATTTCTATGCTTATATGTAATTTCTGGAAAACTTCTACTGAGAACTTTCGATACCTATACATATGAAGAAATTTTAGAAACAAAAACGATTCGCCTACATTGAGTCTAAGCCCTGAATTTTGGCAAGAAAGTTAGGCATTTTTGCCACTGAAATGGGAGAGGTCGCTAATATTGACCCTAATGTACCCCCACCATAGAGACTACTATTCCATCCCATATTTGGTAGACAGAGAGCGGCCTCAGTTTGGGGGCCAATCGACGTCACCAGCCCGGCCCGATATGCGCGATGAGCAGACCTGGTATTCTAGATCTTGGCTCGGACCACCCGCCCGAGCCTCGTTTGCTAGCACCCGAGCGAGTTTTGGTTTTCTCAGTGGTGTTTCTGAGGCCGTCCGAGCCCTCTTCCCGACCACATTATTGGAACACTCGGGCGCCCGGGCTCGGGAACTCTACCCCTCCCAGTGCTCGCACGAGTCGGGCAGCCTGCACTATAAATAATCTCTATTTCATAATAAAGCATATTCTTTCCTCTTAAATCTGTCAGAAAAGTACCAATAAATTTTATTTACATGATATAATGCCTGTAATTAGTATATTTTTGGATATACCTAAGCATTTACAAGAATATTGTGGTACCCTCACTAATTATAGCCATCAACAACAACAACATTCATCAGCCAGCACCAGCAAGGCTGTGTCAAGCTGTCAACCAAATTCCAGTTGAATTCCTGCATCATCAGTTGAAAAACAATGGTAAATACTTACTAATTTCTATATATTCCATTCATGAGATGATGAGAGTACAATATTAAGTTAACAGTTAAGGATTCATTAAGTGATTTATTTATTTATGGTTATTGTGTACTGTAATCTTTCTGTAACATAAAGTATAAATGCACATTTTCAGGACGTCCTGCACGAGATCTTTGCTGGAATATTGGATAAGCTTGATAAGGAGGAGTTGCAGTCAAGAAGGTTACCCCCAATTGTACCATAGCATACCTAACTGAACACGAATTTATTCAGAGATTCAGATTGTCCAAGGATGCAGTGAGTGACTTTCTTTAGGAAATCAGACCTCGTTTGCCAAGAGTTGCTAATGGTAGAGGTAAGTTAAGGGTAAACATATAGTTTAGCCACAGAACAGAACTACAATTTCCCTTATAAGGAAAAACAACAATCTATGAAGAGCTGCAGATTTTCATACATATTTGTTGTTCTATTCATTTTTATCTATAATATTGAGTGGAAATCACTTGTATACATATCCCCTAGCCAATAATCTTATGGGTGGGGAAAAACATATTATTTGGGATAATTGGCAATGAATTATATATATATATATATATATATATATATAAAAAGAGCAAGAAATACATACCGGTACAGAGAATTCTCAGATATTTTGCTAAACCATAGCATACATTTACAGTGTTAAGATATTGTTTACTTTTTAATTTTCAGTACATTTTGTCTTCAGTGCTACTCAGTTTATGATATGTTTCTTTATTGTGCGTCCATTTCATAATCAACATTTAAGTAACTAATTTTTTCTTCCATTGTCTTATAGGATGTAGTGTACCACAGTATCTTCAGCTTCTTGCTGCACTGAGATACATGGCAACTGGAAACTTTCATATATCAATGGGGGATTGCCTGGAGATGTCCACAGCATCGGTAAAGAGGATAGCAACTGCTATTACTCATCTGACTCCAAGATATATTAAATTTCCTGGACAGAATGAAACGCAGATAATTGTGGAGGTGTTTCATATGTGCCTCGAGTGATTGGATCCATAGACTGTAGCCATATTAAAATCCAGAGTCCAGGAGGTAATAATGCCGAGCTATATCATTGCAGAAAAGGATATATGTCTCTTAATGTTCAAGCCGTGGGATTCCTCTCTAAAATTTTACGTGTAAATCTCCATAATATCATTCATACTCTTTAAATTATATTTTACATATAAGTATGCATAATATCATTCATGCTCTTTAAATTATAATTTACATGTAAGTCTCAATAATATCATTCATACTCTTTAAATTATAATTTACATGTAAGTCTGCATAATATCATTCATACTCTTTAAATTATAATTTACATGTAAGTCTGCATAATACACTGTTTTCTTATAGATTTCAAAGCACTGAGAAAAGTAAATGAAGAATCAGTGATTACAAGTATCTATTTTATTAAGGTATGTAATTTATATATGACATAATTCAGGATATTATTATATTATACTATATATATGAATTCAAATTTCACTAAATAAAATGTGATGGAAATAAATATTTGAGTTTACTAATTAACCAATAAACAAACTATAGTAACGACAGCTGACTCTGACCTTAAAATTATCGTACTCTGGTGACACTTCAAATGTAAAGTACGGTACATTGTTGTGTTGCCAAGGTACCATGATTTAAGGGTCAAAGTTGACTGCTGTAGACCAGGATTAGAAGAGATTTATTCACAAGAAATATATGTATTCAAATATATGCTGAGGAGATGAGGCTACAAGCTGAGTAGATGGCTTGTGCACTCGAATACACTGCAGTCTTATGGATGATGGTTTGTACACAGGAAGATCCACCTTGCTCAATGAAAATGGCTCGAGAATGCTGCAGTCATCTGTCTCTTCCAGTTAACCATCAATTCTACCTGTTAATGCATTAATTAAGCTACATAAGTATCCAGCTTCTTCCAGCCGAACCAGAAATTGGCACAGTCTGGCCCTGCTTGTGAATTATGTTTGGGCAGTGCAGTAAATATAAGAATGAAATTTCTAGAGATTATACAGTATTCCAAATACACAGAACTGACCAATACAGGACCTATCAATTTTTCACAGTATGATTTGATGTATGTGGTGACACATGTAATAAAATCTACGTTATGCTTTAATGTAATACAACTATTAAAATTTGTATCCTTACTACAGTCTTTACTATTCTGTTGAGGGTCATCTTCATCGTCTTCCAGGAACCGAGACAAGCACGAGTTTTCAAAAATTTTGTGTGGTAAGAGCAGTAAACCTGGGATGATGTCCTGGACAATATTCTACAACTCATCAAACTTGGCTGGTGTTCAAGGAGGTCCACCGCCAGTTTGGTTAATTTTCTTAACATTCTGCATGATATTTTTTCATTCTGTGAAAGAGAAGATAATCCAATTAGAGAAATGACAAGAATTTAGGAGTAAAACTATGGAATCACACATCCATCCATTTGTGTGTTTGGTTTTATTTTAAGAACTACTTGTGAAAAATTATGTATTATAATCCTTCTGCCACCCTTCTCCTACTCCTACAATCTTGTGGTAGAGCCTGGGAATTTATGGGTTTTGGATGTGGGAAAATACACAAATTAGGAATAAATTGATCTTACCTAATCTGGACCTAACCTTGGCATTCTTCGGTACGGACCAAATGTTATCTGCTGATCAAGAGATACATTTATGACCTATTTCATTGCTTAAGTGAGCAAGACCAACAACTAAATCCTTCATGATAATATAGTGCATAATGTGAAGTATAAGTTTGCCAATTCTCATTTAAATACATGAGGTGGCATGATTTCTGAGATTATCCTATAAATTTATTAAATCTATATCAGCAAATAAGATCATGCATGAAAAATTATAAATTTTGAAACATATTCATGCATTGTTAATTAGAAATGCCATTTGGGCCTCTTGTGAAACTCCATCTGAGACCTAATATGTGCCAGCTATGAAAATTATCACTCTTACAACCAACAAAACAAGCAGAGGTTGTTGCAATATTACCCTAGGATTCATGAATTAACTTACAATTGGGACAAAGTATGGGGTTACATTTGGTACCTGTAGGCCAGTGGGTCTGTTAACTCACCTGGTTGGTTACCTCACACCATCATTAGTCTTAAGACAAGGACAATTATATAGAACAAGATACTTTGGTATAAAAGTAACAGAATAACTATATAACTGTGCTCTTATGATAAATTAGACTTACTTTCTTCGAATCCATTCCCAGGATCGTTTCAGCTACTTGTCTGTCTTCCTTTCACACATGAAGAAGTGGATGTTGTATTGTTTCTCCACTTCCTTCCATGCTTTCTTCCACTGAAGAATACCATTATAGTCTCCTTTCTTTGAATTTATTATAGGATGGTGTGTAATCAAGGTCGCTAGGAACAACTTCTGCTCCAAGTTCAGTGGTGTACATCTGGTTGCCATGGTGATGAAGGTGGTTTGTTTACATTTGACCTGTAAGCATTACCAACCACCGCAGGCCGCCCGAGCAATGTTGCCAACCCTCACCAGTCCACTCGCGTGCTGGGATACGAGGCTCGGAGGGCTCTCGGACTGACTGAGAAATCGAATACCCACTCTCGGGCGCTAGCGTCCGAGGCTCGGGCTCGGGCGCCCGAGCGCGCCGTCCGAGGGACTGAGAAAACGGCTGTGAGTGTGAGTGAGAATACGTGGGTCTGATTGGGTGAAGGTCATGTGAGGTGAGGGGAGTCACCAATCCTGTCTCTCTTCAGTCTGACGTCATGCTCGGGGTAGGACGAGTTTAGAGACAGACGCGGGAAGACCTACTCTTCAAGCGGCCTTGCAGTACAGTGTGTGAGGACCGGTCAGCGGATGGCGGCCTTAAATATTTAGTTATTTACACGTTAACTGCCTGCCGTGCCTGGCTACACGTGCCACACAGTGAGTGCAGTACAGTGTGTGAGGACCGGTCAGTGGATGGCGGCCTTAAATATTTAGTTATTTACAAGTGAACGCTACTTGTCCTCAGACAACTAAACCTGTGGGAAAGCCGATAGTGTTTGTGTCAGCTTTATTCAGGTAAATAATTATAACTAGCACTTTGTAATATATCCTTATCAATAAGGTCGAAAACAAATAGTGAATTTACCACTTCCGTTAATTTTTTTGAATTTTTTTTATACTCAGTAATATACAGTGATAATATTCATTCACAGACAACGTCACTATCAGTTCTAAATGCTCTATAATGTGCTGAAATATATAAATTCGCCGTAGGCTACCAGTACCATGATGGTGTAGGGATGAAAACCGAGACATAAGTGTATTTAAGTGCATAAGATTTATTAACAATGAATGCATGGCAGTGCTTTGTTTGATGATGATGATGAAATACAGGGCAGTGTTTATGTCAATAAATGATAAAAAGTAATTTGAAGTAATTTGAATTTTGATTACAATGCACAAGAGTAACTTGCAGTAAATGCATGCCAGTACTTAATCTTATCATAAATGAAGAAGTATAGTAAATAAAATGTGGTAAATATTGCGATTATCTGCGTCCTCGATTTTCACACTTTCTGGGAACCGAAATCGCCCGTTTCCTTTCCCTTTTTATTTTGTAAACTGTTTTCTTTTGTGGAAATATGTAAAAAGAATTAATATTATTTGTATGTATTTACTTTTGTATGAATTTACTTTGAAACGGGAGTGCGGCTTTCCTAGCTTGGTCCCGATTTCCCGCCTCTGCATACAGTGTTGCCAGATACAGGGATACTTCCAAGTTTTAGGCTAATTTGTACACACTTGGGAAATCGTATGAAGAATGTACAATAAGTAGCCCAATTGGGTGGGAAACTCAATAATATTAAATTGGGATAATTAATTTTTTGATCACCAGATGAAATAACCTGACCTGACCTAACCTAACCTAAACTGTGGCTACCTTCGGAACCTAACATAATGTCTTTCGGGACCAAACCTAGTGTTCTTCGGGAGCTTTATAAATAAATTCGATTCTGTGGATAGTAGTTAAAAGTATACCGATTGGGTGGGTCAGGCGTAATATACACAACTGCATATAGGCCCTTTCGTTATTTCGCCAAGGAGATCTGGTAACACTGTCCGCCCGATCTCAGTTCATCCCTCCGCTACAGAAATGTTGCATCTTAAAATTGAAATATCTATCAAAGAATACATTTCCACAAGATAATTCCACTGAGTATTGATAAAGGAAACCGAACCCTACCTAACCCAACCTAACCTAGCTAACCAGTAGTTCGCCGGCGCAGATAATCGCAATATTAGCTTAAAATGTTTTGCTTTATAATGTTTTATGCTTTGTAATGAGGTTATTATTACCATTACACAATTCTGAAGGGAATAGGGGGCCATGAGTATTTGGGGATGCTAAAGTGGGACATGGGCACAAAAAGGTTGAAAACTTTGGGCTATATCTTAAGTTCTTAACTCACAAACAAACCTTGGTTGACCTATCTATCAAATTTGTATTAATCAACTGTAGGGCTAACCTACTGTTCTTATTATAGCCAAGGATAACCGTGAAATAAACTGACCAGCCAACTCTTCCCTTTCCCAACACATGCTGGTATTGTGAGTAACTGCACTAATTCCTGTTCTGCGCAGAAACTGAAGGATCCGTGCCCCACTTAGTTTCATGAAATCTTACACAGGTGCTGTCTTCTAAGATGGGTGATAAGTCTGACGAATCTCCACCAACGCCGAGAAAGACGGTGAAGAAAAGTAGGCCTACAAATGTGAAGTCTAAGGTGTACCAACAAAAATGGAGAGAGTGTTGGATATCAGACCCTAAGTTCTCAGGATGGTTAAAAAAATCTCCAAGATCAACATCTCTTAGGCATCTAGCATATTGCAGTATATGTAACTCAGACATTCAATGTAGTAAATCAGACATTATGAGACACGCATCCAGTCAGAGGCACAAAAATCTTTCATTGCAGCATGCAAATAATTCATCTCTCGCCAGCTTCATACTCAGTAATGATATATTAGACAAGTCTGCCAAGAAAATTGAACTGAAACTTTGTGCCTTCTTAGCGGAAAATTACCTACCTATTTCATTGTGTGAACCCTTGTTGTTAAAAAATTTATTCCCTGATCAAAATGCCCTGAAACATGTCTGTCTGGGAAAACAAAGGGCATCATATGTCATCCGTCAGGTCTTTGGGATACATCTGGTAAAGGATCTGTGTGAGCTTTTAAAAGACAGACAGGAGTACTACCAAACAGATGAGCATTATAGTACAGTATTGGGATGATAATAAAATGCAAAATTCTTTCTTAGATCTTGTGGAGATTTATGACAGTTCTGCAGATGGTCTGATTAAGGCCTTAAAACAATCCCTGCAAAACAAACAGATTCCCTTAGAGAATATTGTGGCATTCTGTTCTGACACTACAAATGTCATGATGGGTGGGAGGCATTCTGTTGCTACCATTTTAAAAGATTTATTGCCAAATGTTGTAATAGTAAAGTGTTCATGTCTTATGATTCATTTATGTGCTTTGGAGCGTCCTATGCTTGCCTAAAATTACCCAAGTCCCTTGAAGAACTTTGCCGTAACATCTTTACACACTTTAGTTTAAGCTCAAAGCGACAAGATGCATTTAAAGAATTCAAGGAATTTGTTGGTGTAGCTCCACACAAAATATTAGCTCAAGGGCAGACTACCTGGTGGTTTTCATTGGAGATTTGTGTTAAACGCTTACTTGAGCAATGGGAGGCTCTTAAATTATACCTTACTGAGGTTGCCTTCACAGATCCAACTGACAGCAATGATGCGATTCTGAAAAGTCTGAACAACAAGTTTACCCTTTGCTTACTTGGAAATTTTGTCTCACAACCTTGCTCACTTCAACAGTTTCAACACACAATTTCAGTCTGAAACCCCCAATTTTTACTGCCTCAAAAAAGAAGTCTGCAAATTACTTAGAAGCACATGTTCAGATTTTATGAGCATACCATATGTCTAGAAGTGTGAAGTATCAGCACTTGATCCAGAACATCACTTATTTTCTGCAAGCATGTTGTCTCCTGATAACATATATTTAGGAATATCTGCTATGGAAACTATGAATGATTTGATATCAAGTAGTACTCATAATGTGACAGTATTCTATGTAAACTGTATGAACATTCTTATTTAATCTGTAAGACAGCTAGATACAAGCTCGGTTCAACCTTAATGAATCCATCCATACGTTAGTGCAGTGTCTAGATCCCATGAATGCTGTCAATCTTCAACCAAAATCACTGGCACATATCTTTGAAGCAATACCGCAGATTAATAAATATGCAGAAAAAAAAGGGGTTGATGAAGAATGGAGATCACATTGCTTCAACGAACAGCTTACTGGCCAGACACCATGCTTGCAGTACTGGAATATTGTATTTAACCAAAAAAATGCTGCCAACCTCCCTTGTTGCCCAAATTTAAAAGTAGTTATCTCTGTTTTATTGTCATTGCCTTTTTCCAATGCAAGCGTGGAGAGATTTTTCAGTAAATACAACTTAACAAAGACTCCACGGAGAACGAGGCTAAAAAATGAAACCATATGTGGCTTAACCCCCAGAGTCCGGGCAGCGGGATTTCCCGCTCGGTCGACAGAGGCCGGGCAGCGGGAAATCCCGCTCTGTCGACAGAGTCCGGGCAGCGGGAAATCCCGCTTTTGGTAATTTATGGGGAAAAACGCCAAATTTGTCGGGATTTTTTTTGATCTGGCTATACTTCACCACCAGACCTTTTCATCCCCACATTCAATCAGTGTGTGCTTGACCGTGACAATGGCTGGGCGTAGTGAAGAAAATACGGGCTCGTTCGATTCGGTGCATCCTACCGCGCTGCCGGGCGCACCCGCTCCTGTAACCTCCACTCCGCGGGTGCAACCAGCTAGATTGAGTCACAGCCACGCTCACAAAGCGAACGCAGCCTCGCTCTCACGGGAAAAGTGACCTCCATTCCTCACTTGATTTCTCGGCAATGGAGTGTCCTAGAGAGCTGGGGTTGGTTTTAATGGAAAGAGGAGGAGTTGATGGTGAGTACACAATCAAATTTAAGTTGTTCAGTATTGTAGTTTAGACGTAGGGAGTAAGAGAAGTAGAGTGATTTTCCGGGAAATACCCGGACAGGCAGGGTAAAAAGTTAGTATTGCGCCCAGAACCACAGTACGTATTTCCATTCTTGGCCCGTCCCGGAGGGGTTAATGCACATGCTGTACTACCTTAGTAACTAAAACATGACTGCGGACACTTTAAGTATTGATGACAAAATGATTTCAGCACTCAGGGCAATAAAAAGTAATACAACTTGTTCTTAAATCAGTAATTAATCATTTGATGGTACAGTACAATCTGTACAGATAGCAATCTCAGTGTATAATTATGTTCAACTTAAGAACCTTGATGGAAATGTGGTAATTTTTTTTTTCTTCACATTTTGCATTATGAAATTAATGTTTTGTTATGCGGTGAAATTTGTGTAGTTAATTGCATTATGAGATAACCTACATTAAGATGTTATACAGAAAATATTGTTAATGCTTTGTTTATGACTTCATATTGATTTATTTTGATGGTTTATCTGCAGAATATACATTTTTATGCCACTTTGTGAAACAAATTCCTAAAATAATCATCAGTTCTGCTCAAACGTACCATAGTTTTAATGTATAGTCCTTATTATATGAATTTAGGGTAAATCATGCCAATCTAGGGGAATTTGGACACAGATCTAGGGGAAAATAAAATATAGCCGTGGAAACCCTGGATAAAGGTCAGTGCTTCCACTTTAGGGTAAAATACCCCATTTTAGGGTATTTTGACCCTCCTTAGGGTAAGGCTAAAAAATGTAAAATCTAGGGTAATCAAGCATTTCTTGGGGTGTTTCACTCATATTTTAGGGTAATGGAAAAATTATAATTTAATAAGGTGTTTATGAGCCCAGGAAAAATCCAACTCCACAAAATGTCAAAATCAGGATGTTTTGAAGGAGTTCCAAATTTTTTTTGGGGTGGAGCCGCACAAAATCTTGGCACCAGGGCAGACAAGATGGCTGTCTTTGGAAGCATGTGTGAAGAGGCTTCTGGAACAGTGGAATGCACTTAGGCTATATTTCACAGACTTGGCGTTTTCTGACCCAACAAACAGTAATGATGCAATTGTTCAGGAACTTTCTAGTAAATTTACGTTAGCTTACATGGAATTTCTAGCATATAATCTGTCTAGGTTCAATAGCTTCAATACACAGTTTCAGTCAGAAACCCCTAACTTTTTTTGTCTCAAGCAAGAAGTTAATATGCTTGTCAGAAGCATTTGTTCAGATTTCATGAGTGTGCCTTATGTTAAAAGATGTGAGCTCTCTGCACTACATCCATGGTTCCTGATGAGAAGACATATTTAGGTATATCAGCTAAGGAAACTGTAAGTGAAATTAAAGCTAGTGGTTGTGCTAGTAATGAAGAACTGACCAGATTTTACCATACCTGTAGACAATTCCTCATTGAGTCTCTGAAACAGATACAAAGTAGATTTTATGTTGATGATCCCATACATAAATCTCTACAGTGCCTTGATCCCCGAAATGCTGCAATCCTTCAACCACCTTCTTTGTCTTAGCTCTTTGATGATATTCCTCAACTCTCAAAATCTGCTGACAAAAACCTCACAGATGATGAGTGGAGAAAACACCATCTGCTGCAGGAACTTTGCGGCCAGCTCACCTGTGCTGAGTACTGGAATATTGTTTGTAACCAAACAAATGCTGCAAATAACCCATGCTTCCCAAATCTAAAAGTGGTGATGTCAACACTTTTATCATTATCATTCTCTAATGCACCTGTAGAGTGCTTCTTTAGTAAGTTGAACCTAACTAAAACTAGCCAAAGGTCAAGTTTAAAAAATGAAACTCTTAGTGGACTAAAGCACATGGTTTATTATCTAAAGAATACAAATCTAACAGCAGACAGCTTTGATACAGATAACAGACTAATAGCAGCTCTTCGGAATGTTAAGAGCAATGCAACATGTAGTGAAACCAACAAAATGTAGGCTAGTAAGGCTACTTATGAAGGCTAGCATATCAGTATCTCTATTTAATTATGGAAATATATAAGGAATTTATAAGTAGCCTACTGGGTAAAGTACAGATAGGCTATACATTTAACATTCAATATAAATTCTTTGACATAATATTATCACATATGTTATTCTTATATTGTTTTGAATTAATTTGTTAAACTTGGAAGCGATAGTGGTAGTTAAGATATACTAAACCGGCACTAATTAGAGAACAATTAGTTCATAATTTATAACATTTATTTTAAAGAGTGGTGCTACTTACAGAAAAATATATTTAGTTAAATGTTGTTCAATTGTGTCTTCATGTATGGACTTTATTTATGCATTCTAAAAAAGTGTACATTTTGTTTTCAATTACAAATTGAAGTGATGAATGTGGATATGAACCATGGCATACAATAGTGTGTTCAACAGTTTTGTTTCATAATGTAAACCATATTGAAATAATCATTAAATTAAGTACCTAAAGGTACGGGTATATGGAAATTTACTATAATGTACAATATACAGTATACTAGTCATGTGAAAAGCAATTTTTATATTCAGTTCAGTTATCAAAATAATTGTATTGTTTTGCAGGATTTTTTTTAAAACCATGTCAGCGTTTTGTAATTATAAGCTTACAATATGTGCGACACAGAATATATATATGTTCTGTGAAATATATCGTTTACCTCAGCTAATACTATCATATTCCTCGTTATTCAATAGATCAGATATAAATTATGTACACTTAAACACTTGTGATAATTAAAAGGCCATAGTTTCGTAAAATGTCAGTAAAATTGTGGAATTGTGAAATTTAGGGTAATTTGTCCTGTTTTAGGGCGTTTCAAGAGGAGGAGTTGGGGTAAAAAAATATTGGCTCGTGGAAGCCCTGGATAAAGCCTTAAAGGTATCGGAGTCTCGGAGTCTCGGAGACAGTGGAAGCGTCAGTGTCCATCCAGCCGTGGTGGTGGGTGTACGTGTCCTGCTGTACCTCCTGATTACCACGTGGTTAGTACGTGTGTGTGTGCGTGTATATATATATATGTTATTGTGTGTATGTGTGTGTGTATTTATGTATGTATGTGTTTATTATTGTATGTGTGTGTGTGTGTGTTATTGTTTATATGTGTGTGTGTGTGTATTATTGTGTATGTGTGTATTTATGTATGTATGTGTGTATTATTGTATGTGTGTGTGTGTATTATTGTATATATATATGTATGTACGTGTATGTATAAATATACATGTATGTATGTGTGTGTGTATTATTGTATGTATGTGTGTGTGTGTATTATTGTATATATGTGTGTGTGTATTATCGTATATATGTGTATGTGTGTGTGTGTGTGTGTGTGTATTATTATATGTGTATTATTTTATTATTAATTATTATGGCTAGATAAATAAATAAAAGTTAGTATGCTTCCCAAGTTACCGTTAAATTTTACTCCATGTGATTTTACCTAGTTTTATTGCTTCATTATTTTATCTTATTATTTTATTTTTTTAATTTTTAGTGTCTTCTTTAAGCTTTAATTGCAAATTGTTCTAGTAATGAATGTTCGATTGAATCTATTTAATTTCATTATTTTTACTACATGTCGACCTAGGTCATTTTACCTAGTTTTATGGATTCATTATTGTTTTCTTTAAGCTTTTATCTGCATATTGTTTTAATTATCTTTTATTGTTCTGATATTTGTTTTACTACTAGATATTGGTTTTCTATATCAATGTTAGATTTAGCGTATTTTAATTGTATAATGTTTTAGCTACAGTATAGTGTTTAAGACCAATGTAAAGAATAACCATTTTAATAATGGAAATAAATTATGATTCTGTCCCCTACTACCGCACCCCCCTGAACCCCTCTCCTAGTGTTTAACCCTTTCATTAGTTTAATCTGCGAGTATGATCGATGCTGCTGTAGTCTATATTTTGAAAAATTATTAATTAATTTAAGCTCATTTAGGGGCTTCTTATTGCTCTAATAATTTTTATTGTACTTTTATGGGTCTTATAAGTACGAAGATATAATCTGAAAGTATTGTTTTACCACAAATAAGGCTAAAAGAAGCAGAATTTTCTGCCATCATTTAGAACATAGCGGTCCGCTCGCCTCTGCCAGACGTACGATGTTAACATGCCTGGCGGCCCTGGCAGTGTGGTCACAAACTCACACCTCACCACTTCGTAATATCCATTTCTTTCTCCCTTCGGGAACACTAATTTTCTAAATACTCTCGTCTTCGGTTATCTCTTAGAGAATTACTTGACACCTAAGGGTGGAATGAATATGTACTGGTTCGATGGCGCTTCCCTGCCAGCCTCTGACTCGTCCCACTAACTTGGAGTAGCCTATTCTTCCTTTGTCATCCATTTCACACCGTCTATTTTCCTCTCCTTTCGTCCATACTAAACACTACCCTTATCTTTGTTCCTTATCTGCATATATATATATATATATATATATATATATATATATATATATATATATATATATATATATATATATATATATATATATATATATATATATATATATATATATATATATATATATATCCGATGAATCGAACTTGATTACTCTACATTTACAAAAATGAAAAGCTTCTAAAGATTACTTGATGGTTTGGGAAAAACAGAATGATAATCAAAGATTTATTTACAGTACAATATACTGTATGCATGCATATACCGTACCTGTACATAATACAATAATTTTATCACTTTTCTCTCCACCTGCAAATTAAGGAAATATGTTATAAATAATGCAATAATATTGATCTCTATACTGTCCCACTGTAAATAATGCAATAATATTGATCTCTATACTGTCCCACTGTACAACAAAGAAATATGTTATAAATAATGCAATAATATTGATCCTTTTTCTTGCCAACCGTAAAACAAGAAAATGAGTTATGAAAAATGTAATAATTACTACTGTACAGTACCATACAATGTTTCGGCCCTTCTTCAGGTAAACCAAAACATAGACAAAATTAGTGATATATGTAAGGTGGGGGCAAAAGCAAGAAGGGAGAGGAAATGTGGAGCAGGGTAGGGAGGGGAAAATGAGGAAAAAAACAAGAGGGAGAGAGTGAATAGGGAAGAAGGGATGAAAGGTGGAGGCTGTGGAGAGATGGGGAATATTCTCTCCTCGGGTCATATACACACACACCTCATATACCTCCATGCAAATCACATACCCCTCCAATACACACACACACACACTCACACATATCAATATTTCTAAAAATGTATTCTAGTGTGATATTCTTTAAAACATTGTGGAAGACACAATGCTACACCACAATCCTCACACATCCAGTGGGTGTTCTGACGCCTCTTCTCCCTTCTGATTGTGTGTCTACACACATGACACTTCCTTCGTGGCCGAGGATTTGTTGGTGTTGAAGGAACTGCACTAGGAAAGTGTCGTGCTGATAACCTAATTGGGTTTGTCAATGCAGTTGACGATCTTCCTGGCCTTGCTGTATGTGTGGGTCTACCAAATCTTACTATCATTTGTCTAATTACTGACAAGCTGAAATCTAGCAATGGAGGTTTCTTTCCAGTTTTTACAAGGTACATATAATATGAATTTAGTATGCACATGTCAAGCAGATGAATAAATAGTTTCTTGTACCATTTTAGGGTTTTCCTGACACACTGCACACTACTGATAAGCATATCTGCCTTGTCAACAAGTCTCATTTTCTGAGTATATTCCACCACACGGGTAGGTTTTTTGATGGAAGCTCCAGTAGCACGATCTTTCTTATCTGTGTCGACCAATGTGTTGCTGTGCAATGTTGTTAACATATGGACTACACGTTTGTCACTCCATTTTACACACAACATATCATCTTTGTGGTAGGAAACCTCTTCACCACGCTTCACATTAGGCAGTACAGGCATCAACTTCCTGTCTGACCTCACTGTGCCACATGCTCCTGTCTTTCTACTTTGTAAGTACTTGAATAATTTAGGACTTGTGTACCAACTGTCAACATACAAATTGTGTCCTTTCTCTAAATTTGGTGCCAGTAATTTTTTTGCAACAGAACCAGAATACCCAAGTTCTTTATCAATTTCAATATCAGTACCTGTGCCAGTGTATACAATAAAATCCAAAATACACCCAGTTTCTACATCACACAAAACAAACAATTTTAAGCCAAATCTATTACGTTTCTGGGGCATATACTGTCGAAAAGCCAACCTGCCTCTCCAAAGAAGTAGAGATTCATCTATACATAAGTCCTGAAATGGTTTTAAATTTGATGTGAACTTATTTCTTAGGTAATCCACAACCCATTTGACCTTCTGTAATTTGTTACCAGGTACATGTTCTCTACTGTCACTAAAATGTAGATGTCTTAACAAAGAAAAAAATCTGTCTTGAGTCATCATGTCTGAAAAAGCTGGTGTTGCAGTTGGTATACGTTTGGTCCAGTAGTCTTTCATTCTGTGTTTTTTAACATGGGCCATGGACATTACAACACATAAAAACATATACATTTCTTTTCTGTCAGTTGGTTTCCATTTGTGCAGTCTACTGTGTGGTGGAAATGTTTGAGTGGTCATTAGAAAGTCGTGGTAATTATTAGTCTCCATTACAGTCCTGTCAATAAGATGATGAGTGAAAAATTCTAGGAAATAGTCTAACTCACTTGAATCTTCAGACACACTAAATGAATCACTTAATCCTACATCTTCATCAAATGAAAAAAGTGTAGGTGAGAATGGTGTATTACTCCATGAACTGTCTGGCGTCCTTCTGGCTGTTGGTTTGGAAGTGTTAATGTCAGTCTGCCTGTGTGTGCTTCCCTTCTGTACAGTCCTGGCACTTGTCCTCCTATCCCTACTGGTGCTAGACTCCTGGCTAATAGTCTCCTCACCTACCGACATAGCTCTAATTATCATAAGGTGTATATGTGGACATGGAATAGAGCTCACCAGTCTAGAATAGGTGCTGTGGAAATGAGTTAGCTGAGAGAAGCATGTGTCCTTACCAGGTGGGATGGAGAAAGTAATGAGTGTGTGTACGAGAGACGTGGTATAAGTGAGAAGGCTTTTGGTATTGAGTGTGGAGTGGCTGAAAGGGTGAAGCCTAAACTGTACATTGAGGTGGTTAGGACATGTGGAGAGAAAGCAAGGTGTGGAGTTTCCAAAGTAGGTTTATGGCAGTAAAGTTGTGGGACCCGGTGTGAGAAACAGACCACTGGTCTGATGGCAGAACAGAGTGAGAGTATGTGAGGAGTAAAGAGGGAGTGCCGGAACTGGGAAAACTGGAGACTCTTCTGCTGTGGCCAACCTCTTGGAGGGAGTTCTCTGAGAGAACTAGGCATCAGAGCTATCGATAGATAGATAGATAGAATATATGCATACATATTTATAGATAGGCTATGTGTATATGTGTGTATATACAGAGAAGTATCAGATATCCACATTATAAAAAAAAATCCACATTGGCAGTGCATAAATATCCATATCCACATCTGCATTAGCAATGCAAGCAACATCCACATCCGCGGTTTGAGAATGAGTATATGAGGATATTACTCATCAAAAGTTAGCATAGAGTACAAAACTACAATAATTCTAAACAATATATAATACAATATATCTGGCATATAATGATACACTAGTGGTAATTTGGTTTTCTGAATAAAATTCTGAAAGAAAATATAGCTTACAGTATATAAAATAAATAGATGAATGGCATTCACCATAACAATAATGGTATTCTAAATAAAAATGGAAAAAGAATATTGTAGAGATACTTTTTTTTTTGAAAAGTAATATGCTTTTGTTAAAATTCAAATACTGAACAGATGTGAAGTGTGAGCCTGTGAGGTTCAAGTAAAGTTGATAAACTATTTTGATGAAGTACTTACCACTGTCACTTTCAGCTATAGATATGTGGTGATCCTGGCTGTCTAACGTCTCTAAAGTCCCTGCACTACCTTCGCTCCCACTGTCTTCCACTCCTGTGACAGGTGTTCTGTCATTGTGTCTCACTGTCCGTCTAAATGTCTTGTATATTTTCTTTCTGTCAGTCTGTCTGTCTGCCCTCCTTTTCTGTACAGCCCTGGGGATTGTCCTCCTATCTCCCATGTCGCTGGACTGCTGGCTACTGGTCTTGTCCCCTGTAGACATATCACAAAATTCAACAATACCCTGTATATAGATAGATAAACTTTCTGGTATGGATATGTCATGATCCAGGTCTATAGCTTCAAGCCGTCTTCGCTTCACTTCTCTTCTTCCTTGATAATCATGGCCAACTGTTGGTGGAAGATATACATATGTAAATGATCAGATTTTACTATCTTTTGATGAACAACACTGAAATAAAATTTTCTGAACACTATACAGGAGAATGGACGAGCAGAAACCTGTCTGTCTATAGTGTACCATAGTCAGAAAATGGGTGATAATTTTAGTAACAGTGTTGGAACACATTCATTGCACACCACCACCCATCTTTAGTACACACCAATACAAGAATAGAGGAAAATAGATCAACTTTACAAGCAATGATTTTACATAAATCGAGGGAGGAAGGAGTGGCTGGTGTGCTCGTCAGTTAGGCTATGTAGGATAAAACCATACTGCTATCGTATTTCGTAACTCCCACAACTCATTTGGTGAAGAATCATCATTGTAATTCGTGAGTAGTGTCACTTAGAGTCAGGAGGTATTCTATATTATTAATTATTAGAACTTTCCTGCCCCACTGACAGAAGCTGAAGTTGACCTTTAAATAGGGCCATTTGTAGCACTGACATCACAGAATACCCAAGTGTACTGAGTAGCTAACTACTTATTAGAACTAGCCCCATCAATATTTCATTGGCTTTCATCACTAACTTCAAGAATGTTAAAATTAATGATAGGTCCTACTACTACACTCTAGTAAATTCTGAATGAAATAAAATTCTTATTCAGTCTCAAACTACTCCTTCTAATCCTAAATAAAGGTCTCTATACATAATAAAGGACTCTTTTCAACAGTAAGCACCCGAGATAAAATGTTGACTGCATAGCCTATAATATTCGCAGTTGGCTGCCAGTTTTCTCTCTTCACTGCAACAATCCACATGTTTTTCATGTGTATTACTTGAGAATCGATAAAAAGACAGCGTGCATCCTGGTTTCTTCCTATTTGTGCATCCGACCGCCACACACGAGTAAACCATTATGAATTAGCTCTGCTGGTCACTGCACTTCCTCCAGTTACACGCGTATTCCCCATCTCACAGACTTTTTTCTGCACTGCTTAGCAGACGACGCTGATGACGTAGGTGCAAGGTGTCTAAAACACGTACAGTCTGTCAATGATGTACGTACCCTACCCTCGCTCAGTTACTCGCAGTTTTAGCTGGTAAAATCTGGAGTAGTAAGCAGGGTTATCTTACAGTAATTGTGATTGGTCCATCTAATATCTGCTGTAAGATACCCCTGCTTTCTACTCCAGATTTTACCAGCTAAAACTGTGAGTAACTGAACGAGGGTGGGGTACGTGCATCATTGACAGACTGTACGTGGGTGCTAAGAAGAATGAGTGCACTTCAGACCATAACATTTGAAGTGTGTGAGTCGATCATATGCCTTTCCTAACTTAAAAAATTCCCTCCAGAGTCTACCATGGCAATAATTGCCAAGTGTCACTTAGGTTAGGTCTCGAGAAATGCCGTATTCAATATAATATATGTTGCAAACCGAAGTTGATTATTATTATTAGACTATTATAAAGAATATCCCATGGTTAGTTTTATGGCTAACTTACAACCCAAACGTCATAATCAATTTTGTTTTCGCCTTTTGGCGCCAACTGGCACCAGCCTCTCCCTCCTAGGGTATTCGCAAGGTTTTATAACGAATTACATGATAGATCACAAGTGTAAGCTGCAGTCATACGTCACTGAACACCTGTATACTGTTTGAGCCAAAAAAAAAAATCTATAAAATAATACAGATATACAATGCATGATGGTTTGCTAAATATTTCCACATTCTAACCCAAACAATACCGATACTTTTAATATCAAATTAAAACTTGTAATAAACTCTTACCGTCTATATTCTCTCCAGTAACACCTGAAGAGTCAAAATCTTCATCCATGGAATCTCTGTCTCCATGGAGTTCGTAAAAGTCACCAGAAGTATGCTGGACGAAGCCTGATGTACCCGGCACTGGTTGACTCATGGTGGTGACTGGCCGCCTGGCGGTTATGTAATTGCTGCCGTAGGCAGCCCGGGGTCCCGTAGGCCGCAGTTGTCGTACAGCATTCATATACTTTCATACTCTTGAAAATCATTACACCCTGCTATTATAAACATGCGAAACTAATTGTAAAAATACAACCAGTGAATAAACAAATACTTGGCAGATTGTAGATTAGATTTGTGCGTATGTTATGAAATGGGAAGTAAAGAACGACGTGGGCTCAGTATATGAGTCGCAAACACCACACGTACGCACAGTGTCGACTCACCCCCTGAGTCGACACCACTGAATGGGTTAAGGAGAGAACCTATTATGGTCGTCTTTTTTGTTTGTTTTTTTTCCTCCCAACTGTCAGGGGATCGATAGTACAAAGGATACGATAAACACGGTGAACCCAAAATGTACATATATTTACACTATTTACAAGTGGGTTTTGACACACTCCATACTGTAACACTTCCAGGATCTCTTGCTAACACACAAAATATGAAGCATCTATTTGCATAACGAGATAAGCGACACAACTCAAGTTTTAAGAAAAATGGGTTTAAAGTTTAACATCTGTGCACAAAAGGTTATAGTCTCTCTATTTATACTTCATTTTAAGCCTTATTAGAAACTCCAAAAGGGGATATGGACTTCACCAAGTAAATTGTAGATGTTTACTAGGGGGGAAGACAGTGCTAACTCAATTTCACCAGAGGTGGTGTTTATCCCGTTATGCAAATAGACGCCTCAATATGTCCAGGGTCTCTGGTCACCACACAACTCTCAATTCTGGCACAGACAAAGTGGGGCTCACTCCTCCTTCTGTGACTGCAGGCTTACTTCTCCCGTCTCCCACCTCAAACACCCTCAGGTTAACTTGGCAATGAATCATTTTATTACACCATACTCAACACCAATTACTATACATTCTTACATACAACCCATCATTTTATTACACCATACTCAACACCAATTACTATACATTCTTACATACAACCCATCATTTTATTACACCATACTCAACACCAATTACTATACATTCTTACATACAACCCATCATTTTATTACACCATACTCAACACCAATTACTATACATTCTTACATACAACCCATCATTTTATTACACTGATATATGTATGTATTTATGACAGGAAGGGCGATGGCATACAGGTCCCATTTGACAATTACATTCTTACATACAACCCATCATTTTATTACACTGATATATGTGTGTATTTATGACAGGAAGGGCGATGGTATACAGGTCCCATTTGACAAGGGGAGTTCCAGTATCATCAAATTAAACAATGCTACTGTTCTCTACCTTAGGGAAGTGAGTCGGTTCCTCGCCTTGGTATGTATACTGAAGGAAGATAATTTTGACAAGCAGGGTGAGTATCAAACCTTCCTTCCATATTATTTACAGTGCCCATTCCACTGTGGTTTGTTTGGGTTTGTAAGCACTCTAACGAAAGAAACTGAACTGTGTAAATGACTCCTGAGTGAATTATTGGATGAATTTGATGACTCCACTATGAAACTATTTAATAATTTATCTACAGTATTTTTTTTATTATTATTATTATTCCTTACTTCAATTTTGGTTGTCAAATTTTAACTTCTATCCATCTTTATTAATTTTTTTTTTTTTTTTAATATACCATACTTCAATTTCAGTTGTCAAATATATAACTTCTCACAATTTTTTTTTATTATTATTATTATTATTATTATTATTTTTTTTTCTTTAATTCTATTCTGTACTTCAATTTCGGTTGTCCAATTTTAACTTCTTTCCATCTTAATTTATTTATTTATCTATTTTTTTTTTATTTATTCCATAGAAAAATTTTAACTTCATCTATTTTTTTTTTTTTTTTTTTCGTACTTCAATTTC
>JAWQEG010002390.1:0-21523 GCA_033782935.1 Petrolisthes cinctipes | reverse complement strand
GCACATATTTTTAAGATTTTCATTTAGTGATGAAAATTCACTTATTCAAATCTAAGTATAATATACGACCTTAGATAAAACAAAAATGAACCACCCACACACACACACACACACACACACACACACACACACACACACACACACCAGCCAACCCACACAAACGTACAGTCGGCCTCAGGAATTCATAAACACAACCAATGGTTTGTAACAACTAAAAAATTTAATACATTAATTACCTAACACCAAACTTTTCTAGTATTGTTATTATTTGGCAAGTACTTGAATCATTCAGCAGAACAGTCCCAACAGTAGGTGCAGAATAAAGACCCTAATGTATATAACCAATTTCTGAGGCCGACTGTACATCCCAGAACAGGATAATATATTATTACAGCTCGTAGTTTTAGTATTAGTAGTATTAGTATTTAGTATTATTTAGTATTATATATCAGTCGTATTATTAGTATTAGTAGTAGTATTTAGTATTATTTAGTATTATATATTAGTCGTATTATTATTATTAGTATTGTTTATAGTTTTTTTCTTGTTTGTATTTCCTTCGTCATCCGTTCTCAGATTAATTAAGGGAGACATTTTGTGTTGGTAATCTGGAGCAACAGACTGAATCCTCCAATCTATACCAAGCAACAGAACAACACCATTATTTTTGCTCTTCTGGTTCTGTTTCCTGCCTGGCATACTTTGGAGGAATTAAGGCACTCCAATGTAACAAAAGTGAATTACACCTTTAAAAAAATGTGCTATATACGTCCTGATTTGCTATAGTAGTTATCTCCAACCCTCTTGAAAGTATACAGTAGGTTGGACGGCGGAGAAAACCTCAAACCAACCAACTAGAGGACGGAGAAAACCTCAAACCTCAAACCGACTAACTAGGTGATGGAGAAAACCTCAACCCGACTAACTAGGGTACGAAGAAAACATCAAACCAACCAACTAGGTGATGAAGAAAACCTCAAACCGACTAACTAGGTGACGGAGAAAACCTCAACCCAACTAACTAGGGTACGAAGAAAACATCAAACTGACCAACTAGGTGATGAAGAAAACCTCAAACCGACCAACTATATAGGGGACGGGGATAACACAAAACCGACCAACTAGGAGATGAAGAAAACCTTAAACCGACCAACTAGGTGACCAAGAAAACCTCAAACATCAAACCGACTAACTAGGGGACGAAGAAAGCCTCAAACATCAAACCGACTAACTAGGAGACGGAAAAAAAAAAAAAAAAAAAAATGTGCTATAAAATTGAGCTGAAGAAATGATGGGATATACTTGGCTAAACTTCAATAATAATAATAATAATAATAAAGTTTTTCATGTACAGTATAGGTCTAGTTTATTGGATTCTCACTCCATTTTCCCTTCGTTAGTTTGTTATATATATTATTTCCTTCCTGCTTGCTGTCTCACCTCTCTATCACCTTTTTCTGGCGCTATATGACCTCACTGTTGCGGCGCCTAATATCAGTTAATCAATCAATCAATTATTATATATATTTGAGGGGATTATAAGCTTCTTCTCGTTGGATGTTTAGAGTGCTATATTGGCCTTGGATTTCTCTATAACCTTCGTAATAAAATATATACTCGTTTATTATATGCTGAGGTAATTAACTTTTTTTTCTGTATGGTCTTTGTAGGTTTAAGGAAAAGTCGGTCAGCCTTGAGATTTATGGTGTTTTAAAGGAAAGATGTGTGTGTGTGTTTGAAATAGATCAGGGTATAATGTACTTGCTCCTCTCTCTCTCTCTCTCTCTCTCTCTCTCTCTCTCTCTCTCTCTCTCTCTCTCTCTCCGGCACGTCACAACACACAAATCCTTCACTCCTTCCATCTCCTTTCTTTCCTGTCCATCTTCCTCCCTTACTTTTCCCCTCCAACCCTCCATCTTCCTCCCTTACATTTTCCCTCTATCTCCTCTCTTCCTCCCTTCCCTCCAACCATCCATCTTCCTCCCTTATCCTTTCCCTCTATCTCCCCCTCTTCCTCCCTTCCATTCAACCCTTCATCTTCCTCCCTTCCTTCCAACCCTCCATCTTCCTTCCTTACATTTTCCCTCTATCTCCTCTTCCTCCCTTCCCTACCTCTCTCCTTCCCTCCGTACCTTTTTTCATTCCTCTCCAGTACGTCAAAGCACGGGACTCTGACACTTCTTGCACGTGTCCATCTCCCTGGCGTACTTCTCAATCTGGATGGTGGAAGAGGAGACGGAGTAGCTGCGACGAATCAATCTCTGTGCCTCCTCCAACACCGTCTCTGGGTCGAAGCTCTGGTCTGTGGAGAGAGAGAGAGAGTGGGGGGGGAGGGAGGGGAGATGAGAGTGTAGGTTAATATATGTGAGAGAAAAAATGTACAGGCTTGTGTGGGAGTATAAATATATATATATATGTGTGTGTGTGAGTGGGAGTGTATATATATATGTGTGTGTTTGTGTGGGAGTGTATATATATGTGTGTGTGTGTTTGTGTGGGAGTGTATATATGTGTGTGTGTGTGTGTGTGTTTGTGTGGGAGTGTATATATATGTGTGTGTGTGTTTGTGTGGGAGTGTATATATATGTGTGTAGGAGTGTATATATATATGTGTGTGTGCGTGTGTGTTTGTGTGGGAGTGTATATATATGTGTGTGTGTGTTTGTGTGGGAGTGTATATATGTGTGTGTGTTTGTGTGGGAGTATATATGTGTGTATGTGTGTGTGTTTGTGTGGGAGTATATATGTGTGTGTGTGTGTGTCCTTGCCTCTCCCCAGGGCAGACTATTGCATCTCTGGTGTTTACATGACCACACACCCCCACCACCCACCGACCCCCACCGACCCTGCTGGTATAAACTTTCACACTGCCCGCTCTACTATACGTTGGATCCTGGCCTCACACACACACACACACACACACACACACACACACACACACACACACATTTCGCTGGCTTGTAAATTTATGAGAGAGAGACAGAGACAGACAGACAGACAGACAGACAGACAGATGAGAAGAGAGAGTGTGTGTGTGTGAGAGAGAGAGAGAGAGATACAGACAGATGAGAATTTGTGTGTGTGAAATAAAAAAAAAAAAGTATATGTATGTGTAAAACAGCCAAACAAACAGACAAACTGACAAAGAATAAATAGTAATAGTAATAACATATAGTAATAATAGTTGTATATATAGTCAAGGCCAATACATATGTTAAGGTCATCGTGTGGGTTAACAAATTGACTGGTGTCGTAATCATGTCTAATAATAACAACATGTCCTGATTGGCTACAAATTCTGATGGCGTTTCCAATCTCATATTACTTTACGTCGGTCGTGCATCATTCCGTTTGTTTGTATGTGTTTAGTTTGTTTGTTTGTGTTGGCTTCGTTTTTATTTTGTTTTGTTTGTCTGTGTTTGATTTTGTTTTGTATATTCTTCGTTTATGTTTGTTTTTTACTTCGTTTTTGTTTTGTTTTCTTTGTGTTTGCTTCGTTTTTGTTTTGTTTGTTTCTATGTGTTTGTTTGTGATTTGTTATGTTTGTGTTTGCTTCGTTTTTGTTTTGTTTTGTTTGTGATTTGTATATTCTTAGTTTGTGTTTGTTTTTTGCTTCATTTTTGTTTGTTTCTGTGTGTGTGTTTGTGTTTTGTATATTCTTAGTTTTTGTTTGTTTTTTACTTCGTTTTTGTTTCTGTGTGTTTATGTTTTGTTTAATCTGAGTTTTTGTTTGTTTTTTTATTTCGTGTTTGTTTCTGTGTTTGTGTTTTGTTTAATCTGAGTTTGCGTTTGTTATTTAATTCGTTTTTGTTTGTTTCTGTTTGTTTCTGTTTTGTTTAGTCTCAGTTTGTGTTTTACTTCGTTTTTGCTTTTTGTTTGTTTTTGTGTTTGTGTTTAGTTTGTTTACCTAGTTTTAGTTTGTATTCTGTTTGTATTTAGTTTTGTGTTGATTTTGTTTTGTTTTTGTAGCTTGTGAATAGAGAAGAGTGGAATAGCTAGGAGGATATGAACCAATCCTTAATAATAATAATAATGATAATAATAATAATAATAATAATAATTGGGCCAGAGGTGTTGGGATTTGCACCTTGTTGTCAGATGGAATTCGTGTGGTGATTGGGTTACCATATTGTATCCTGTGTGTGTGTGTGTGAGAGAGAGAGAGAGAGAGAGAGAGAGAGAGAGAGAGAGAGAGTGAGTGAGTGAGTGAGTGAGTGAGTGTGGGTGTGTGTGTGTGTGTGTATGTGTGAGTGTGTGTGAGAAAAGAGTGTGTGTGTGTGTGTATGTGTGAGTGTGTGTGAGAAAAAGAGTGTGTGAGTGTGTGTGAGAAAAAGAGTGTGTGTGTGTGTGTGTGTGTGTGTGTGTGTGTGTGTGTGTGTGTGTGTGTGTAAAAGAGAGTGTGTGTGTGTATATACAGTATATAAATTATATAGTTTTACCAAGCAGTAAGGTAGTGTTCACAGGTAAGCTCTTTCATACGTTGCATTTTTTATCATCAACGGAAGGGAGAAAATGGGATTCGCATGCTGTCTCTCAATCAATCAATCATTTCCATAGAGATCATTGTGGTGAAAGACAGTTTGTTTGGCCTTAACGTCATCGATACCAAAATATACATACAGTAAATACCAGCATAAATAAACACCTTATATGATAAATACCCAAAGATGATAAAACAGAGAATTAAAATAAGACTCATAATGATTAAACTAATAATAAATAACTCTTTGAGACCATGCATTCAGGCAGGGAAAAAAATATGTAGAGACAACGTACAGTCGGCCTCAGGAATTCTTATACACCACTGTGACATCAACGCTTCATAACAACTAAAGAAATTAGTACATTTATGTCCTAACACCAAACTTTTGTAGTAATGTTATTTGGTTAATACTTAAATCAGTTAGTAGAACAATGCCTACAGTATGTGCAAAAGAAAGACCTCTCTTAACCAATGCTCTGTGTACAAATTCCTGAGGCCGACTGTACACACGCAATCCTAAATTTGTATCCAGGTCTTGTTGAAGTTTGGAATCATTTGACATACTAGTGAACCAATTACAACGCTTATACTGTTTTATATTTGCTTGAGCTCGCTTAATACTCGATCAGGCTATTCGAAGCAAGCCTGGATACATATTTTGGATTGCGAGTGTACAGTTGGACACATGAATGGGTGGTACAGCCCAGGTGAAAGATGGTCAGTTTCTCCCAGTATCAAGTTCCTTAGTGCCAAATAGGAGACATCAGGGGCAGAAGTCAGTATTGAGGATGGTAATAAAAAGCAAGTACCTGATAATAGACACTGGTTACTCAAATGGGACAAGTATCTTTCACCTGGGCTGTACCACCCATTCATGTGTCCAACTGTACATACATACATACATACCTATAACAAGATGAACAGAGAGGGCGTTCTTGTCCAGGGTAAGGGACCACATGTGTAAGTTATGTATGGATCTCACGCCGGGTAAGCCCTCCAAGTCCGTCAGGAGGCAGAAGTAGTCCACGTTCCTAGGGGCGCCCTCCATCAGGATGTGTGCCAGCTCCCGAAGGATGGGTAGGGTCGTCACCACCACAATAAACCCAAACACGAAGGTCAGGATCGGGTCGGCTATCTTATATTGAGGCTGGGGGAAGAGTAAGCAAAATAATATCGTAATTTTTTTTTATTTTGGGATTATATTAAATTTACCGAAAAATGCAGGATACCCTCGCTACGTTGAGAAAAAAAAAACATAAGAGAATATACGTAGACACTCCCGTGTGGCCCACCCAGCGTTGTCAACGTTGGCCGAGATAACCCCGAAACACTAGTTGTGAGCTCTGCTCGCTCGAACCATTCCTGGTGGGAGGGAGAAATAAGGAGGGATTTGAGGAGGGTAGGGGGGGTGCCTATACAAGAGAGGTGAGAAATTATTCTTGGGGAGGTGAAAAATGAGTGGAAGCTTTAATAAAAGTAAGAAAATACACCCGGTTATCAATTATTTATATACCGATATTCGTGTCAATTGTTAACATCATTAAAGGTAAGATTAACTTTTTCATATTTTGATGTAACACAAAAACAACTGAGGTAACACTATTGTATACTTTTTTCGTATAATATTTAATGGTTATTATCAAGCACTAAACGCTGAAAAATACTTACACAATAACTGAATAAGAATCATGAACCAGAATGTTCTTTATTAAATGAAGAAAATGTGAATACCTTTATATTACATGACTGTGTCAAGTGTTGATACCACTAACACACACTTCCATTTCCCCCGTATCTACCTAACAGTTTATAATCGTGTCAAATATCAAGGCTCTCATTATCCCTCACGTGAGAGCAACCTTGTAATATTCTGAATACTTTTAATAATAGCTCGTTGTATTGGATATAGTGAACACGTGCTGTTTGGTAATTTACTATAAATCCCTCAGTATTTCATCTGTTTCTAGGTAGCAAAAATGTTTATTTTGGCAGATAATACATGTGAGCAGAGGCCAGGGAGATTGCGTCTGGCACCCACAGGCTTGTCAACTGTATTTTTTTTTTTTTTTTTTTTTTGCATTAATTAGAGATTGACGTTGACTCTAGTCTCGTTAGCCCACATTAGTTTTGATACTCGAAGAGGATTATGAGTTGGTTGAAAACCACTAAACTGGTATGGGTATTGAAGACTGAGTGTGGAAATATTCCCTCTCCAACATGTTGGCAGTCCTGATGACTTGAAGATGTGTAAGGTGGTGCAGTCAGTCAGTTCACAAGACAAGGTGTATATGGAAATTCACACTAATATCAACCTTGTAGCAGAAGACAGTAAAGACCAACATGGCATCAAATACAACGGTATGAGTAGTGGTAGAGTGTACATATGGAAAGTCACTAATATCAACCTTGTAGCAGAAGACAGTTAAGACCAATACGGCATCAAATACAACGGTGTGAGTATTGGGAAGGTGTTGTATGATGGGAAACACAGGATTTCAGACCTTAACACGCCTTCAATAAAGTTTAATTTTAAGAAATGTTGAAAACAGTTGCCAGCTTCTTTTTTAACATGTCCGATGAAACCTCAACTGTGCATCCCATGCATTACTTGATGGAACTATTACAATGTTTAAATAATTATGAATATAGTTATCTCGCAACTCATGACAGATAAAACCAATATAACCTCTGTCACCAACATTATTATGTTATGTGTGTGTGTACTGGCTTATATAATTATACAAGTATATTACATGCACACAGAAAAGAGAGATACACACAGAGAAGAGAGATACAGAGCAAATAATAATTTTTGCTACCAAGAGACAAATGACAAAACAAGGGTTTCATAGTCAAATTCCAATAATTCATTACAACAGGCTATTATTAAAAGTATTCAGAATATTACAAGGCTGCTATCACGTGAGGGATAATGAGAGCCTTGATTATAAACTGTTAGGTAGATACGGGGGAAATGGAAGTGTGTGTTAGTGGTATCAACACTTGACACAAAGTCATGTAATATAAAGGTATTCACATTTTCTTCATTTAATAAAGAGCATTCTGGTTCATGATTCTTATTCAGTTATTATGTAAGTATTTTTCAGCGTTTAGTTCTTGATAATAACCATTAAATATTATACGAAAAAGTACCGTATACAATAATATTACCTCGGTTGTTTTTGTGTTACATCACAATATGAAAAACTTAATCTTACATTTAATGATGTTAATAATTGACACGACTGTCGGTATATAAATAATTGATACTGGGCTTCCACACATTTTTCACCTCAAGAATAATTTCTCACCTCTCTTGTATAGGCACCCCACCTACCCTCCTCAAATCCCTCCTTATTTCTCCCTCCCACCAGTGAATGGTTCGAGCGAGCAGAGCTCACAACTAGTGTTTCGGGATTATCTCGGCCAACGTTGACAACGCTGGGTGGGCCACACGGGAGTGTGACCAGCTGTACTTATCCAAATTTTTGCTATACCATATACCCACATATTATATACTCATTCAAACCTTTCCTATATGGCATAGTAACACACCTAGGCCTTTCCTATATCACACTCATACTAACAGAATCACTCATACCTTTCCTATATCACATACTAACATAATTATATACTCACCCTGACCTCTACTATACCACATACTGACATACATACTCACCCTGACCTCTACTATACCACATACTGACATATATACATACCCTGACCTCCTTAATACCACATACTGACATATATACACACCTTGACATCTACTATACCATATACTGACATACATACATACTCACCCTGACCTCCCTTAAACCACAAACATAATCATATACTCATACATATATACTCACATACATACATACATACTCACCCTAACCTCCCCTATATCACATACTGACATACATACTCACCCTGACCTCCCCTATACCACATACATATATACTCATACATATATACTGACTCACACACACACATACTCACCCAAATCTTGACGACCACAGCTGCCACAAGAACAGCGAGGGTTTGTAGAGTGTCAGCAATAACGTGTATGAGAGCAGCCCTTACTGTGATGTTCTTACGAGACACTTGTTTGTGTGCACCGTGGTAGTAGCCGTGACAACCACACCCGTGAAGCACCACCGCTATCCTGGTGACCGTTTTGGCGGGAAGAAGAAACATTTTGGCGCGAAGAATTAAGGAGCAGATTGGTATTGAAGATGGTGATATTTTGGCGGGAAGAATTAAGATATATTTTGGTGTTGATGGTGATATTTTGATGGGAAGAATTAAGATATATTTTGGTGTTGATGGTGACATTTTGGCGGGAAGAATTTTAAGGAATATTTTGGTGACATTTTGACGGTATTCAGTGGAAATTTTGGTGATGCAAAAATTATGGTTTGAAAATATATGGACAAAATGTGGGCAAGAATACCGTGTGATATAGATTGTTTCTGAAGCTTGTGCGGGAGAGGGAAGGATAGATGAGAATGAATAAATGAACATACATGAAAAACACTCGTTACTGAGACTCTAAGCCAACACCCCAGACTTCACCCTCAAGACAAATATTGATGTAACCAGGGCGAGGCTGAGTGCTGACTGCAGATTACACTCTTATACCACTTTAGCAGGAATTTTTTTTTTTTCCCTCTGCTGATGATCGTATTTTTAAGAATTCGAGTGCCGGTGACGTTTTGTGT
Organism: Petrolisthes cinctipes; assembly: GCA_033782935.1. Taxonomy (NCBI): domain Eukaryota; kingdom Metazoa; phylum Arthropoda; class Malacostraca; order Decapoda; family Porcellanidae; genus Petrolisthes; species Petrolisthes cinctipes. Next base: position 12,331 of record JAWQEG010002390.1, on the reverse strand, counting down.
GTGTGTGTGTGTTTACGTTTGTGTGTGCGTACATGAGTATAATAACATCCTGACTGACACCTCATGACTTTATTGCACACACACACACACACACACACACACACACTATTACACCCCCAAAATTCTCAACATCCTACTACACACACACACACACACACACACACACACACACACACACACACACACACACACACACACTATTACACTCCAAAAATCCTCAACATCCTACTACACTCACTCTCTCTCTCTCTCTCTCTCTCTCTCTCTCTCTCTCTCTCTCTCTCTCTCTCTCTCTCTCTCCTTAAACTCACTTACAGGATGTTGATGATGATTCCCACCGAGGCCATTATGAGCATCACATCAGGGTCCAGTGTGTAAGGTGCATAGAGGAGTCTTTGTACAGCTGCAGCCACCAGAAGTCCAGTCACTACCCACACGATCAGAACACTTGCCACAGAACCCAGCACCTCTGTTGTTTGTTTGGTGGGGGTCAGGGGATGGAAGGAGACAAGTGAGTGAGTGAGTGAGGGGATGCAAGGAGACAAGTGAGTGAGTGAGTGAGTGAGGGGATGGAAGGAGACAAGTGAGTGAGTGAGTGAGTTGGATGTTGTTTTAGTTGGGTTGGTTGGTTGGGTGGGTGGGTGGGTTAGGAGTGAGTGAGTGAGGGGATGCAAGAAGACAAGTGAATGAGTGAGTGAGTGAGTTAGGGGATGCAAGAAGACAAGTGAGTGAGTGAGTGAGTGAGTGAGGGGATGCAAGAAGACAAGTGAGTGAGTGAGTGAGTTGGATGTTGTTTTAGTTGGGTTGGTTGGTTGGGTGGGTGGGTTAGGAGTGAGTGAGTGAGGGGATGCAAGAAAACAAGTGAGTGAGTGAGTGAGTTAGTGGATGCAAGATGACAAGTGAATAAGTGAGTGAGGGGATGCAAGAAGACAGGTGAGTGAGTGAGTGAGGGGATGCAAGACAGGGGAGTGAGTGAGTGAGTGAGTTGGATATGTGTGGGTTTGGTTAGGTTGGGTATATAAAATGGTTAGTGAGTTGGGTTTGTTTTGGTTGGTTGGGTAAATGGGATAGTGACATGGATTTGGTTGGGTTGTTTTGCATGGTTGGTTGGGTGGGTGAGTGGGTTAGTGAGTTGGTGGTGGCGGTGGTGGGGAGGGGATGGAAGACTGGTTAGTGAGTGACTTTGGTATGTTTGGGTTGGTGGGTGTGTGGGTTTGAGTTGGTTGGTTAGGTAGATAGGTAGGGTACTTAATTGGTTGGTTGGTTAGTTGGGGAGGTAGGGTAGGATAGATTAATTAGATAACTAAAGCAAGGTAAGGGTAGAGGAATGTAACAGAGAAAACTTAATTCATGTTAATAATTAATAATAAGTTTGAGGAAAGGGGGCAATCAGTGGGCAATCAGTGGTCCCATAATCTTTACTCTATACTACACCCACACGTCCCCTTCCACCTCGCTCGCCCCCTCAAAAGACTTTCATTTCACACCTAACTTCGCATATATGTTATTAATAAGCTTGATGAAGGTGGTTAGTAGTTCCCTAATATATATACTATACCACACACAAGCGCCCCCTGCCCCCCCCCCCCTCACCCCCTCAAAAGACTCGCTTCACACATAACTTCACATATATGTTCCCAGGGCTTTCACTTTTTGAGGTGGGTGCCTAGTGAAAGGAATTAATCAAATCTTGGAAGGGGGAAAGTTGAGGGTAAAACTCCTTCCAGAGTCTTATATATACATTGGTGGGTTCAATAGCCTCTTAGTTATTTTTTTTATTTATTATTATTTTTTTTTTAACCCAAGTTTGTCGATATTGTGGTGCGAGAGTTTGGCAGGTATGGTACAAGTTGAAGATTTTTTTTTTTTTTTTTTTTTTTTTTTTTTTTTTTTTTTTTTGTAACGTTGGTTTCGGTTAAGTTTACAGTAGCGTGGGATTATTTTTTGATATATAGATAATAATGGAGAAAGAGACTGTGTTTAAGGGAGTAGGTAATTCACTTTTGTTACATTGGAGTGAATAGATTCCCTCCACAGTATGCCAGGAAACAAGACCAGATGAACTAAAATAATGGTGTTCTTCTGTTGTTTGGAATAGTTTGGAGGAATCATATGCTCCAGATTTTCCAACACTGTATGTACTTCCCCCTTTAATGTAGTGACGTGTTGTATCGATAAATATCCGTGTTTTTATTAAGAGGAAAATGAAAGGTGACTGCGTTAAAAAATAGTAGTGAGTTGTATTGGTAAATATTCGTGTTTTTATTTTAGAGAAAAAAGGAAAACTGGCTGCATTAATAAAAGTAGTAGTGAGTTGCATTGGTAATTATTAACAGTAGGGCCTATATTTAATTTTTTGGTGATGAATGAGGTTCGTGTTATTACAGAGATGATCAAGCTGGAGGAGGACTGCTCGTACTTAGTAGTATCTCTCTTCACCTCGAGTTGTATATTAAGGTGAGTGAGAAGAGTGTTTTAGTTAGACCACTACACTCACTATACCCTCTTCTCACCCTCCTATCACCCTACTTTTCACCCCATTCTACACTACCCTCTTCTCACCCTCCTATCACCCTACTTTTCACCCCACACTACACACTCTTCTCACCGTCCCATCACCCTACTTTTCACCCCACACTACACTACCTTCTCACCCTCCTTTACACCCCTTCCAAAGTTACTGAACGCCTCATCATTAGTCTACTAACACCACACATTCCCCTTGCATCCTCACAACACTGTTCATTGAGTGTAGTGGTCTAACTAAAACAGTGTTGTGAGGATGCAAGGGGAATGTGTGGTGTGAGTAGACTAATGATTATGAGACGTTCAGTAACTTTGGAAGGGGTGCAAAAGAGGGTGAGAAGAAGGTAGTGTAGAGTGGGGTGAAAAAGTAGGGTGATGGGACGGTGAGAAGAGGGTGTAGTGTGGGGTGAAAAGTAGGGTGTTAGGACGGTGAGAAGAGGGTAGTGTGGGGTGAAAAGTAGGGTGATAGGATGGTGAGAAGAGGGTAGTGTGGGGTGAAAAGTAGGGTGATAGGAGGGTGAGAAGAGGGTAGTGTGGGGTGAAAAGTAGGGTGATAGGAGGGTGAGAAGAGGGTAGTGTGGGGTGAAAAGTAGGGTGATAGGATAGGGTAGTGTGTGGGGTGATCCTTTAGTTTTATCCTGTACAGTCACGGTCATTAGTCCTGCAACACCTTAGCATGAAACGGCCTCGAAGAATGATACGAAACTATAGCTGTTAGTTTTTTTTAGTAATATTGGTTCAAAAGTTTCACTCAAATGGCTCGGTTTCTTTCACCTGGTGGCGTTTTTTGACCGTGACTGTATAACACCTAAAGTTCTTGTATTGTAAGTGTAGTAGATATTATTTTCATACAACTGCATTTGGTTACACACACACACACACACAAATACACACACACACCCACACACACCCACACACACACACACACACACACACACACACACACACACACACACACACACACACACACACATCAGAATACTAGAGCTTGGTAGAGGTTGATACAAGTATATTTACATACAGAATTAGGTGGTTGAATGAACTCTTTTGATATGCAACCTTTGAATAGGAGGGAGAACTATTAGGACTGAGAGTAAAGGTCGTGTTCTTTCATTGACCCCAAGGTAAAACATTCAAGAATTAATATGTGCTAAGGGGATGGTATAGTGTTGGTAAATCTGGAGCAGCTGATAGATAGTCCTCCTAAATATTCCAAGCAACAAGACACCATTATTTTTGCTCTTCTGGTCCTGTTTCCTGGCATACTTTGGAGGAATCAAGGAGCTCCAATTTAACAAAAGCGAATTACCCCCTTAATTTATGTACCAAATGCTATTGTTGTCATAGAGAGTCGTAAAGAAAAGAGTGGTATTAATAAGATATAGAGTGATATTAACTACAACCACCATTCAGTCTTTTAATTAAGGGGGAAGTTTTGTGTTGGTAAATCTGGAGCAACCGAATCCTCCAAACTATTCCAATCAACAGAACACTATTATTTTTGGTCTTCTGGTTCTGTTTCCTGACATACTTTGGAGGAATCAAGGCACTTCAATGTAACAAAAAAGAATTACCACCTTAACTCTTTCTCTATTTCCTGTCGTCTACTCCTTCCTCCCCTTCGTCTGTCCCCTCTTCATTCCTTCCCTTTGCTTCCCTTTCTCACATCTTTTACCCTCATTTGCACTGTCTCCCTTTCCCCTCTCCTCTCTTTCTCTCTCACATTCTTCTCACTCATTTTTCCCTTCTTTCATCAACTCTTCCCTTCTCTATGTGAGGGTGGGGATTGGATGAGGGAAGAAAGAAGGGAGGGAGGGAGAGATGGAAGGAAGTACGGAGGGAGGGAGGGAAGGAGGGATGGAAGGAAGTATGGAGGGAGGAGGGAGAGAGGGAAGGAGAAAGAGAGGGAGGAGGGAGGGAGGGAGAAAGAGAGGGAAGAAGGGAGATATGAAGGGAGTATGGATCTCAAATATCCTCCTTTTGTTTCCAGAGAATACACCAAAGTTTCTTCGTTTGTGTGTGGGTGTCAGACTGAAGTGTATAAGGATGATGGTGGTGGTGGTTGTAGTAGTAGTAGTAGTTGTTGTTGTTGTTGTTGTAGTACCTTAGTAGTAGTAGTAGTAGTAGTAATTGTAGTAGTACCATAGTAGTAGTAGTAGTAGTAGTAGTGTTGGTGGTGGTTGTGGTAGTGGTGATAGTAGACTAGACTAGTTAGCATTGCATAATCAAACAGCCTTGTAAGAATCAGTATATCTGTTGGTGTTTCAGTCATTTTGTATCACTTTATATTCCTATGACTGTGGCAGTGAATGTGTTAAACAAAATACCTTGACTGTCTCTTATTACACTTCAAGTCCCATAATTATGATTGAACGTCTGTAATCACCACATCCCCCCAAGTCCCTAGTTTACTATATATAATCCTAAATGAAACTGTCTCTTATGTAATGTAAATCCCTCCTGAACAATGAACACTCCTGAAATGTCCAATGTCGTACATGTACTCAGCGAAATGGTAAGAGTAGAATACAGTACATTACTCACAGTGAGATGATCCCAGTCTTTGTATTCATTGTTGTGTTACGTCACCATTTGTCTTTATGTGTCTACGGGGGCCTTTTTGTGTGAGTGTGTGTGTGTGTGTGTGTGTGTGTGTGTGTGTGTGTGTGTGTGTTTTTTTTTTTTTTTTTTTTTTTTTTTTTGTGCTTGTTTGTTTTTCCGGGTCGTGTGTTTTTCATCATGTCGAGGTACTGACTGTAGTGGTGTTGGTGGAAGAGTTGACAGGGAGGTAGGGTACGAGCCAGGGAAGGAAGGGAATGGGGGAGGAGGCATGGTGAGAAAAAAGAGAAACGGAGGAGGTAAGGAAGGGAAATAGTAAGACAGGGTGAGGGAACAGAGAGGAAGATAGAGGAGAAGAAAGAGACAGAGGAATCGCAGGTAAGCGAGACAAAGGAAGGGAAATGAAGGAGGAGTGAAAGGAGATGAAGGAGGAAGAAAAAAAGGAGGGGAACAGAGGCAACAGGGAAAAGGGAAGGAGAGTCCAGAAGGAAGTAAAGGAACAGAAGAATAAAAACATAGACAGAAGAGTCAGGGGAACAAAAGCAAGGGGAAGAAAGAAAGGGAAGACTAGGGAAAGAGAGAAAGGTAGGGCAGGGAAACGAAAGTAAGAGGGAAAGAGAGTCTAGAGTCAAAAGTGGGAAAAAACAATTAAAGGAAGGAGGAAAATAAAAGGGAAGGGGAAGGGAAATAACAAAGATAAGGTCACCATTTATCTCGAGTCTTCCAAGTAATATCTAGTAATGAATTTTTTTAAGGTGGTGGTGTTGGGAAAAATAGGGACAGGAAAATGTTGTGTTTTTTGTGGTGGGTAAATATTTGGTTTGGTTCCCCTCTGTTGACACTGTTGGTTGTTATGATGGTTGGTAGTGTTAATGGTTGTTGTGGTAGTGGTGTTAATGGTTAGGTAGTGGTGTTGGTGGTGTTAATGATTGTGGTAGTGGTGGTGTTAATGGTTGTGGTGGTGGTGTTAGTGATTGTAGTAGTTGTGGTGTTGTTGGGGTTGGTAGTGGTGGTGTTGGTAGGGATGGTGGTTGGTGGTGTTAATGGTTGTGGTATAGTGGTGCTGTTGTTGTTGGTAGTGATGGTGGTGGTGGTAGTGGTGATGTTGGTAGTGACGGTGGTGGTGTTAATGGTTGTGGTAGTGTTGGTGTTGTTGTGGTAGTGATGGTGGTGTTGTTGGTAGTGATGGTGGTGGTGTTAATGGTTGTGGTAGTGGTGTTAGTGTTGTTGGTAGTGATGGTGGTGGTGCTGTTGTTGGTGTTGGCAGTTATGGTGGTGGTGTTTATGGTTGTGGTAGTGATGGTGTTGTTGGTGTTGGTAGTGATGATGGTGGTGTTTATGGTTGTGGTAGTGGTGTTGGTGGTGGTCGCAGTGTTGTTGGTGGTGGTGGTACTGGTGATGGTGGAAGTAGTTATAGTAGTGGAAGGCGTAACGTTAACGTGTGTGTGTGTGTGTGTGTGTACCATGAAACAGACTCTATTACTCAAGTACCTGTTTTTATAGTACTTTGGAGAAATATGTAGCCCCCCTCCCACCCCACCCAAAAAAAAAAAAAAAAAAAAAAAAAAACATACACACACACACAACAACAACAAGAACATCTCACGTCCATACCTGCTCTGTAATACCCGAAACTCATTGAGGCTGAGGGAGGGCGTCGTATGAGACAGAGGGCCACCAGGGACACGAGGAAACCGCAGAAGTCGCTGAGAAGGTGACCAGCATCAGACAGAACGGCCAGACTTGATGAGTAATATCCACCGACGTACTCAAGCAGCTAGGGGGAAGGAAGAGAAGATTAGGTAGGGATTGACAGAGAGGGGATAGGATGGATTGGTAGGTTAGGTAGGCCAGTGGTTAAAAGGGAGTGGGAGGGGAGGGGATGATTTAAGTTGGGTAGCTGGGAGGAGGGGAAGGGAAGAGAAGATAAGGTAGGGAATGGCAGAGAGGGGATAGGATGGATTGGGTTGGTTAGGTAGGGTAGTGGTTAAAAGGGAAAGGGAGGAAGAGGAGGGGATGATTTAAGTTAGGTAGCTGGGAGGAAGGGGAGAGAAGAGAAAGAATCAAGGCTCTCTAATGTACCAAAAGTATATCATTATCCCCTTAATTAACGAAGGAGAAAACAATAGGTTGGGCTGACCATAAATATAAGTGAGAGGACCGTAGCCATAGTGAGCTTGAAGAGTGCCATGCGGTCCTCTGGCGGGTCAGTGGTGATGTCGTGGCAGTGGGTCGAGATGGAAGAACTACTGGTACGACTGAACACCTGTAGGAGGAGAAGGGATAGTCAAGAGGGCAACAGTTAGGTAGTGGTTGTGTGTAGAAGGGGACGAATTGTAGGAAATATAGTTAAGTACAGTCTGATACATTACCACTGCCCTCTGTGTGTGTGTGTGTGTGTGTGTGAAAATGAGTGTCTTATTAATGTGTGTGTGTGTTCCCAGCTCAGAACACATTACTCATCCTTAATGAACCTCTCCCCACTGTCTCTCTCCATCCTCGGGCTTTCCAGGACTTGGGCATTATTCTTCCCCCTCTGTATCTGTGGTCAAATGAGTCAGTACTGTAAAATATTCCCAAGAGAACTTGCAGCTTTAACAAAACCTGGGATATTATAGCTTTTTCGTTGGAGTATCAGGATCTTTGATTCTTGTAAGTCTTGGTGTGTCATTACTACCCATTTGTCAAGTGTTAGAAGAGAAGACTGCTCCTTACCTCATCACTGCTTCCACTGCTACCACTACTGAGGCTACGTGAGCGACTTCGAGGATCCCACAGGTCATACACTCCTGCAGGCGATCAAAACAAATACTAGTCATTCCAGTACCCCCAGTGTTCTATTTTGCATCTCCCACGTTCCTGAATACAATATAAGTCGATCCACATGTTCAAAGCGCGATTGCAAAAGGAGAGGAATCAGGAAGATGCGTGTTGTTTTTCATAATAAAGTTGACTACCTTTAAGGGGGTGCGGGAGTAGGGGGACAGGCTTGGGGGGTGCGGGAATAGGGGGACAGGCTTGGGGTGGGTAGAAAGCCTGTCCCCTATTCCCGCACACCCCTAACCCCCCCCACCCAAGCCTGTCCCCCTACTCCCGAACCCCCCCCAAACCCCCCCAAGCCTGTCCCCTACTCCCGCACCCTCCTCAAGCCTGTCCCCCTATTCCTGCACCCCCTTAAAACAGTGACAGGATCTTACCTTCTTTAGTGGTTTCCCTGTAGCTGGCCACTGAACTCCTCTTACTGGCCGAACGACTGGTGTGTTGTGTGGTACCTGAGCTGGCTGACGACCTACCACTGCCAGGCCCCAATCTTCTACTACTGCTACTCCTGCCGCTGTTGCTTCTCGTGTTGGTGTTGGTGGTCTGGTATATCCCCGTGATCTCACCCGCCTCGCTCACGTACTTCGCCTCCAGTAGACCTTGTTTCTCGTCCTGTTAGATTAAGGGTGATAATAATTTAGCCAACTTTCCCCGGTACACTTTGTTTTTCGTTCTGTTATCGCGGATTATAATAATAAATACACTTTGTTGTTAGATTAAGGGTGATAATAATTTAGCCAACTTTCCCTCGGTACACTTTGCTTTTCGTTCTGTTATCGCTGATTATAATAAGTACACTTTGTTGTTAGTTTTGTCCCAGGGGAGTAAAATTTTGTGTAGTTTCCTCTGTTGGCATTCTCTCTCGTTCTATCTAAAGGTGAAAAATTTATAGGAGTTACTAATTTACTTATATCTCATCAGTTACAAAATTTATCCTTCGACTTTCCCGCAAATATCGTTCTGAAAGGGATATTGTGGCCATGTTTATTTACTCAAGGAAAGAAGGAGTAATATTATTTGTAAATCATTACTTTTGTGTGTGTGTGTGTGTGTGTGTGTGTGAGAGAGAGAGAGAGAGAGAGAGAGAGAGACGATGAGAGAGAGAGAGAGAGAGAGAGAGAGAGAGAGAGAGAGAGAGTGGTGTGTGTGTGTGTGGTGTGTGTGTGTGTGTATGTGTATGTGTGTGTGTGTGTCGCCCCTGCCATAATTCACGGTACACCTACTGGTATCATTAATCTTCTTTCTTACTTATTTTTCCTAAGCCTTTGTCATCACCCTACTGTAGTCCCTCCCCCTTCCCTTCCTCCCCTTCTCCTTCTCCTCCTCCTCCTCCTCCTCCTCCTAAGAAGTATGACCATGTCACTCCAATTATAAAAGAACTACAGTGGATGACAGTCAAAGACAAATTTCATTTTGACAAATGCATAATTGTATATAAGGTTTTAAATGGGTTATATCCGGAATGGTTTTTAAGGTTTTCCACTGTCAGAGAACATAGAGGAGGTAGAACAAGACAATTAGACGATTTATATGTGCCACGAACGAGAATAGACTCTGGGCACCAGGGGCCACTACTGTTACTGGACCCATTTTATGGAATGCTTTGCCTGATCTTATCACCAACTCTGGCACCCTATATAGTTTTAAGTCTAGACTCAAAAATAGACATTGTCAACTCAGTGTAATTTTATGTGTTTTCATTTTTATTTTTACTTTAACTCTTATATAAAGTTCTTTTTAATTTACATTATTTTACATATTTGTTTTATCTGACTACTTTATGCAATTTTTACTTTTTAGACTCATAATTTTATTTGAATATTTTATGCAATTTTTATCTTTTAGTCTTTTAATCATTTTATTTGACCATTTTAACGAAATTTTTATTCTTTAGAACATTTATCAATTTATTTGACCATTTTATGCAATTTTAACTTATTAGACTTTCATAATTTTACATGATTATTTTATGCATTTTCTTTTTCTTATCATAGTAATTCTTTTTAGTGTTAGCTTTATTATTTATTATATATTTTTCTGGATAACTCTTTTATTCATCTTTGGTTTTTGTTTATTTTATTATTTGTATTTTTACGTGTTATCAGCCTGATTTTGTGATGTGACCCATGACTCACCCCAGTCTGTGCTTATATATATATATAACTCTATAACTGTATAACTGTATGAAGAATAACCACCATCGGTGCAAATAAACTTTATTATTATTATTATTATTATTATCCTCCTCCTCCTCCTCCTCCTCCTCCTCCTTCCTTCACCACCACCCACCACCACCACCAATTATCATCATCATCATCATCATCATCATCACTGTCCCCCTATCACCACCACTACCTCCAACACCACCAAACCTCTTCTCTCATAATTATCTCCACATTCCATTACATATTGAAATAATTATAATAAATCCGGGTTACATCTACACCGAGGACATGTGTCAGGCTAATATTCAGTGGCAATTTGGTTTAATAAAATGACTATACCAGACTCATTAATTAAAGGCATACAGACACAAAGAGCTCTCTCTACATTTGATAACAGGTGTCCTCTTTATGTCCTCTTTATAAAGCCCAATACAACACTCACTCATTTATACACACATTAAAAAGAATAAAACTAGTACAACACTCACTCATCTTTACATACATTAAAAAGAATAACGTAAAACTAGAGACACCAGAACTGCTGTGGTGGTCGTGATAACTTTTCATACATTACAAATATTAAGGAGAATTATTAGAATTATTAAAGACACAGAACTGCTGGTGTCGTGATAACTTTACATAAATTCCAAATATTAAGGAGGTTGTATACAATCCATGTGGTATATTGAAGCTCCTTTATTCCTCCAAAGTATGCCAGGAAACCTCAGGACCCATATCAACAAAAAGAGTGGTGGTTTGTTGCTTGGAATAGTTTGGAGGATTCAGTTGCTCTAAATTTACCAACACTAGTATCAACAAAAAGAATGGTGGTTTGTTGCTTGGAATTGTTTGGAGGATTCAGTTGCTCCAGATTTACCAACACTGGTACTACCCCCTAAATGTATGAAAAGAATGTAGTGGTAATACTTACTTTAGAGATCAAATGGTGTGTTTCATAGTTTGTGTTGTGATTAACGATTTAATTCCACAGAGAGAAACTTGTTGGCATAATAGAGTAGGTATACATATTGAATCTGAATTGAGGTTATTAGAAGGAAAGAGGATTGGTGTGTGTGTGTGATTGTGGAAGCAGCTGTGTGTGTGTGTGTGTTTGTAGTGCGTTTGTGTTTGTATGTCTATGTAGTTACGTTTGTGTTGTGTGTGTGTGTGTGTGTGTGATTGTGGAAGCAGCTGTGTGTGTGTTAGTAGTCCGTTTGTGTTTGTATGTTTATGTATTTACGTTTGTGTGTGTGTGTGTTAGTAGTCCGTTTGTGTTTGTATGTTTATGTATTTACGTTTGTGTGTGTGTGTGTTAGTAGTCCGTTTGTGTTTGTATGTTTATGTATTTACGTTTGTGTGTGTGTTTGTGTGTGTGTGTGTGTGGTGTGGTGTGTGTGTGTGTGTGTGTGTGTGTGTGTGTGTGTGGTGGAACGTGAAGGTGTGAAGGAGGAAAAGGTTTAAAAGGGAAGGTCTCACTTGATTCTCCCCTTCCTCACACCTCATAATGGGCCTCTCCACGTGGAAATATTTCATAATAATATATCCACCACCCCTCCTCTGTGTGATGGGTTATTCATCGACCTGGCTCTCCTCCCTCCACCACCACCAACCAACTAACCCAAACAACGAAGATATATAACAATGAACTAATATTTATTGGTTGTGTTGTGGAACCCCTTTCATTGTTCATTATGGGAGTACCTTTATATTTATTTTTTTATTTTATATTGAGAATGATGAGGACTTTAAAGGCTGAGCGACCGCAATTTGTCCCCATCTGCGAAACCAAACAAGTGGGAGAGGGTCTAATATTATTTCCATTTTCGTTCGAGATGCTTCTGGCTAGCACAGTGCTACAGTCTGCGGCTGTAATTCTGCGGCCCAGCGTTCGATCCTTGCTCGGGGCACGATAAAAATCTTTCACTGATGCCAGAGGTTACCACCCCTGTGAGCAGGGGGTGGGGGGTTTGAGTCAGCTGTCTGAGGTCTTTCTGCTTACGCAGCCATAGCCGAAGCTGACTCGGGTGTCAACGTGGGTGGAGAGGTCTTTGGGCCACTCATCATCCTTGTGATGTGTGCTATAGTTGTGTTTCATACACACAGTGTGTGCTACACTCTGTCCCATTGACTGCCACTCATTGGTGGACCTTTAACCTTTATCCTAGGACACATTGCGTTTGAAGGATCATAAATCGTGGTAAAGGGGGGGAAGGATGGATGGAGGTAGTGTGTTTCAGTGTTGACTAGTTGTGTATATGAAA
>JAWQEG010002389.1:0-34077 GCA_033782935.1 Petrolisthes cinctipes | reverse complement strand
TCACTCCCTCCGGCCTGAGCCGTACAGGAAATAAAGTCAGGAATGGGAACCTTGTGGGGTTGCAGAAATACTCACAAGGAAATTTTTTTATAGGAAAGATAGAAAGTAGGTGAAATTTGGCTAACTTGCCACCTGTAATGGGCAAAAATGTATTCATTAGTAAACATTGTAAGTCGTGGATAGACGCAAGGTGTTTATCTAAGCGACGTTTAGAAGCTGTCTACGGTGTTACAGTCAATTACGGTACGGGGAAGCCCATTCCATAAGTTGACGACTCGGTTAAAAAAGAAATTCTTGGATTCGTGCGAATTAAAAGATTTGCCTATGATTTTGCAGCCGTTTCCTCTCGTGTAGTTTGATTGATCAATAGTGAAATATTGTTGCAGTCCATATTATCAATGCCTTTGATTATTTTAAATACCTGGATTAAGTCACCTCTCAGTCTACGTTGTATCAATGAGAATAGATTTAATTCGCTTAGCCGCTCATCATACGTTTTATTTCTCAGACTTGGTATCATTTTAGTAACTCTACGTTGACTCGTTCCAATTTTGCTATATCTTTCTGGTAATACGGGCACCAGGCTTGAACACAATATCCCATAAGGGGACGGACCAAGGAATTATACAAAAGTGAGGATTGTGTCTTTAGATTTATACTCGAATGCTCTGCCGATAAAGCCGATAGTTTTATTTGCTTTCTTATTTACTTCCGTACACTGCTGACTGGGTTTTAGGTTACTTGATACTGTTACCCCTAAGTCTGTCTCTCGATCCACGCTTTTAAGTTGCTTACCATTTAACGAGTAGTTTGCCGCTACGTTATGATGTCCGATGTGGAGCACTTTACATTTATCTGAATTGAAGGACATTTGCCAAGTTTTCGCCCAATTTGACAATTTATCGAGATTATCTTGCATTTCTTTAGTCTGCGCAATAGTGAGTACTGTATTTGCAATTTTGGTGTCATCAGCAAATTTCGATATTATACATGAGAAGCCTTCGTCTATGTCGTTTATGTAAACTAGGAATAGGATTGGCCCTAAAACTGACCCCTGTGGCACCCCGCTTGTAACGCCTGTCCAACTAGAAGATTTTCCATTTATTACCACGCGTTGTTTTCGGTTTCTTAGCCAGTTCTCTATCCATCTTACGGTATCGCCTTGGATTCTGTGTGATTTTAGTTTAGATATTAAGCGTTTATGGGGAACTTTGTCAAAGGCCTTTTGGAAATCTAGATAAATTATGTCTACTGCTTTACTCTTATCATATTCATTGAAAATGTCATTTAAAAAGTCTAATAGGTTCGTTAGGCAAGAGCGTTTATTACGAAAACCGTGTTGAGTGTCTCTAAGTAAGTTGTTTTCCTCTAAGTGATTTGTAAGTTTATCTCGTATGATTGTCTCTAGCATTTTGCATACGACCGAGGTTAGGCTGATAGGGCGATAGTTACTAGGTAGGGATTTGCTGCCTTTTTTAAATATTGGTGTTACGTTAGCGAGTTTCCATTCGTCAGGTATTGTTCCAGTGTGTAAAGAATAGTTAAAGAGCAGAGTCAGAGGTTTTACTATTTCGCTTTTTGCTTCCTTTAATACGCGAGGGGAGATCGTGTCTGGCCCAGGTGACTTATTTACATTTAGTTTATCAATACATTTTATTACGTCACTTTCAGTTATGCTGATATTACTTAATACCTCGGTATTTTCATTTTCGACTGTTGTTACTGCTGGTATATCGTTCGAGTTTTCTGTAGTAAAGACTGATGCAAAGAAAGTGTTAAGGATACCACTCATTCGCTCTTCATCTGTAGTAAAGTCCCCATTCTCATCAAGTAGTGGTCCGATAGTTGACGTGAGTACTTTCTTATGCCGGATATAACTGTAGAACTCTTTCGGGTTTGTCTTACTTTGATTTGCAACGTGTTTTTCAATGGCCTTTTTACTCTGTTTGATTAACTTTTTGGCTTTTCTTCGTAAGTCTGAAAACTTGGCCCGCTCGTTATTGTCGTCTGTGATTTTTACTCTATTATGGGCGTTCTTTTTGGCGCGTAAACAGTCGGCTATCTCTTTATTCCACCACTTGGGCTTTAAGTTTTGTGCTGAACGTCGGTTTTTTAACGGTATGCTATCTTTGACCGCTTTTGCGTACGCATTAGTGAAAAAGTTCCATTGTGTATTAATGTTAATAGTGTCTCGCAGACATTTCCAATCGGTATCTTTTAGTATCGCTCTGAGTTGGTGAAAATTAGCTTTTCTAAAGTCGGGGATTTTTTCGTAGCTGTAATTTATTTCGCTTCTATTGAAATTTATACTGAATGTGATTATGCGGTGGTCGCTATTAGTAAACTCATCACCCACGTTAATATTCGCTATCAAGTCTTCTTTTGTTGCAAATACTAGGTCAAGAACGTTGTTTCCACGAGTTGGACTATTAACAAATTGGATAAGAGAGCTCTCTTGTAAGTTAGTATAAAGGTCTTGACCATAGTGAGCTGATAATGGTTCTCCCCACTTTGTTACTGGTAAATTAAAATCGCCAAGAATTACGGCCTCTTGCGTGTTACTCATCTCGTTAATTTGTTCATAGATATCATGGTCAGTTTGTACTGGTTGAGCTGGGGGTCTGTATAATAAGGCTAACAAAAGTTTCATCCCGAATTTATTTCTAATGAGTATATATAGTGTGTCTACGTTAGCGATATGGGGCTTTGATAATAGGATCGGTTTGAGGTCATCTTTAATATATAATAGTACTCCGCCTCCCCTTTTATTAGTTCGACCTTTCTCAAATATTGTATAGCCAGGAATTTTATACTCTGCTAGGAAGTCTCTATTTTCAGTATTTAGCCACGATTCTGTAATGCCGATTATATCATAATTTTCTGTGAGCGTTATTTCCTCTAGATCTGTGAATTTGTTATGGATGCTGCGAGCGTTAACATAAAAAACCTTTAGACTATTTCGGTTGGGTAACTGCACGTTTGCCCGTGTTATTCTGTTTGTTCGTATTACGTTACCTGACCTTGAAGTACCTGGGCAGTCCCGTTTTTTGTAAGAGAGAGAGAGAGAGAGAGAGAGAGAGAGAGAGAGAGCTGTGTGCGGGCATGCGTGCGTGCATCCGTGTGCGTGCATCCGTGTGCTTGCGTCCGTGTGTTTGCGTCCGTGCGTGCCTGTGCTTGCGTACGTGTGCACGCGTGTGTGTACGTGCATGCATTCAAGTGTGTCCGTGCATGCGTCCATGCGTGCATGCGCGTGCGTGCCTGTGCGTGCATGCATGCGTGTGTGTTCGTGCTTGCATGCACGTGCGTGCGCGTGTGTTTGTGGAGGGGGGGGATCTGATCGAGGTGGTAGGATAATTTGTACATGGATGACTTCCATTCATCCCTGGTTTTGATCTGGGACCACAATATAATTAATGATTAATTGGTTGTTGATGAATCTGACATTACATGATAAAAAATTTCCAATATTAATATACACCTTTATATGTACAGTGCTAACCTAACCTAACCTATCCTAACCTAATCTAACCTAACCTAACCTTTATATGTAGTCCTCAGGGTGTGGCTGGACATCTGAAACAACGGGTGAAAGTCCCACTGGACCGGTCCATCTGTGGCCTGGTGGTCACAAAGGAAAGGTAAATAACACACACAGACAACACACAGACAGATACACACTCAGACACACACACACACACAGACACACACATATAACCTACTGTTATCTCCATGGTAGGTTAATATGGTACCCAAGTGAGACCTCTGTACCATGACCTATAACCCCCCCCCTCCTATGCCTATTCCTGCACCCCCCTAATCCCCCCGTTCCCCTCTAAACACACAAACCACAGCCCCCCCATGCCTGTCCCCTTATTCCCGCACCTCACTAAACCCCTTCGCACCCCCCTACAGCCCCCTAAAACACACACAACCCCCTCTCAAGCCTGTCCCCCTATTCCCGCACCCCACTAAGCCCCCCGCACCTCCCTAAACCCCCCCGTACACACTCATGTCTGTATTTACTACACAACAAATAATATTACAACACCAACACCAATTATTATAAACTACACACAGTTGGTTAATTCCACAGTGGTTGGTATTGGTTTGTAAGCAGGCAAACGAAAGAATGTTAACCACATAAATGACTTATGGGTGAATTATTTAATGAATTTGGTGAGTAAACTATACATTATAGACAGATTTTTTTTAATGTGGATACTCAGCTTTTGGATAATAATGAAGCCTTACAAGTGTGGTTGGTTAGGAAACTAACAAACAAATACCACTGTGGAATGAACCCTAAAATAATGAAGCCTTACAAGTGTGGTTGGTTAGGAAGGTAACAAACAAATACCACTGTGGAATCAACCCTAAAATAATGAAGCCTTACAAGTGTGATTGTTTAGGAAGGTAACAAACGAATACCACTATGGAATCAACCCTAAAATAATGAAGCCTTATAAATGTGGTTGGTTAGGAAGGTAACAAACGAATACCACTGTGGAATGGACCCAGTGTTATTGTTATTGTTATATTACAGACATCATGTGTGTGTACAATGATAGGGTGTGTGTGTGTGTGTGTGTGTAGATTGATGGGGTGTGTGTGTGTATACAGTTATAGGGTAGTGTGTGTGTAATAATAATAATAATAAAAAAAAAAGGTTTATTTGATACAGGCAGCCAAGGGCTGAAAATATACATTATAAAATGGTGATGGAAATAGGTGATATTTTATAGATACATATAAATGAATGAACAGACATACACAAATACATATTCGCACATACACACATAATATTCATTCACACAAACCAACACACAAACGTACACAATTACAATCACGCATGTTCACTCACACATGGACATATATTATAATACATATATTTACATGTGCCTTTGGTTTATCAAGGAGACTATTGTGGGGATGGGACTATTTTTATATCTGTCTGTCCTAGATCTGATGGGTTTGAGCAGGTTGTAGTGATGGACATGACGGGGTTTGGGAATAGTGGGTGGGAGAAGGTCTCTATGGCGTGGGTGGATTAGCAACTGTTTACTGAAGTCCCAGAGGAGCTGCTGGTGTTTGGTGACAAGAGATGGTATTCTGAGGGTATCCAGGGCTTGTTGGTAGGTGGTGTGTGCCGTACCCAGAATGATACGACATGCCCTCTTTTGTACCCACTCCAGCTGCTGCCTCTGTGTTTGGTTGATGGATGAAGACCAGGCGGGGGAGGCGTATGTCAGCTTGGGAATGATGAAGGTGTTGTAGATTCCTACCAACTCCTTTTGTGGTGTGCCTAGGGACTTCAGTCGTCTTAGTATATACAGGTGGTATGTGGCTGACTGGATGATGGTGCTGATATGGCTTTTACAGTTCAGTTTGTCATCCAGCATGACACCTAATAGCTTGGTGGTGTCCACTACTTGTAGTTGGTGCTGTCCTAGTGTTATCACTTGTGGTGGTGGTGGTGTGGTAGACGTGTGAAATTGCATCACTACTGTCTTGCCGTGGTTGATGGAGACGTTGTTGTTGTTGGTCCACGTTTGGAGGTTGGTCAGGTGTTGTTGCAGGAGGTGGTAGTCAGTAAACAAGTTGTTAATTACTGTCCCAACGGTTGAATCATCCACATATTTCCAGCGAAAAGTTGTATCGGTTAAGGCGTCATTGATTAGGATGAGGAAGCACAGGGGTCCCATCCTGGTCCCCTGGGGCACACCACACGAGAGATATTGATGTATAGACACTGCACCCTGGTGACGCACTGCCTGACGTCTGTCACACAAGAAGTTTGCCAGCCATGCCACTAGACTGGGCTCCACTCCAATATCAAGAGCTTTCCTTAGTATTACGTTATGGTCTACTAAATCAAAAGTCTTTCTGAAATCTATGAATGCAAGGGCAACTGAGGTTTTTCTTTTTTCCAGATTACTGTATATAAAGTGTAGCAGGCTTATGAGACAATAGGTGGTTGATGATGACTTCATATTTCCAAATTGTTGGGGGTCAATTACATTTGAGATGTTGGCTGAAACCCAGTCAAACACAAAGCTTTCACACAACAGGCTCGGGAGGGGGGTTATGACAATGAGTCTTAATTGATCAAGTGACTGGGGTTTTGAAACTTTTGGTATTGGAGTAACATAAGCTGTCTTCCAATCCGGTGGGCATTTACTCTGACTAAGTGATGCATTAATTATTGAACAAATGGGTTTTGCAAGCTCAACAGCAAACTCACGGTACAATTTAACAGGAAGGTCAATACAGGTAGTGGAGCATTTGAGCTTAAAGCTTAAGAGCTTATAGTAGACCTCGTGCTCATTAACGTGTGGGGGAGGGATGGAGGGTAGGTAAGCTGGCAATTGGGCTGAATCCAGTCTGGGCAGTGTTTGACAGCTCCTGGCGAAATGGTCATTGATAAGATTAGCTGCTTCCTGGCTGGTATGTCCGTCAACACAGGGAATAGAAGGTGATTTTTTCACCATCCCACACAGGTCCTTTAATATGTTGTACCACTGACTGATGTTGGTTTGTTTAAGGTGGTGAATTTTTGCTGGGTAGTACAATTTTTTGGCAGCTTTAATTTATGTGATGACCTTGTTGTGCAGCGTGTGTTATACCTCCTCCTGTCATTATAGAATGTCTTGTTGAGCTGCTCCATCAGCCTCTTAATCCGTGGTGTTATCCATGGTAGGTCAGCAGGGTGATTCCTAACCTCCTTAGTAGGAAAGAAGTGGTAGTAGGCCTGAGTGATAGTAGTTTGGTAATTCTCCCACTTCCTGTCAACGTCACTAACAGTTAGTACCTCAGTCCACGGGTACTGTATCAGCCACTGTCCAAATGTTATATAAACTTTTATGTATTTAATTCTTCTTTATTACATGAAATATTACTTTAAATTAGCCCAGAAAATTATTATTAAAGACCTATATAATATACATATACACAATAAACAAATATAATAAACACCCTAATAAGATATAATTAATACTCAGATCACCTTAGCCTACAACAACAAAATAACAAAACAAAAGGAGACAACTAATATAACACAAATATAAAATGATACTCAAGAGTGGTTGCAGTCCCGATCAGTCGCTCAACAGTAAGGAAAACACTAACACAAACAGAACCCCAATAGGAGGGCGAGAGATTGTGGGAGTGCTTTCGTGGTGAGTCCCACAGGAGAACTGTCCACTACAAGCCACAAGGCCCACACGTAAACTCTTATAGGCTTTGTTCCTGATGGAGGTGAAACTTGATTCGCTACAGTGAGTTTGTATATAGAAACTTGAGGCTGTTCGAATGGTAGTTATTAAAATAACGGTCATTGAGATGGTTGATGATTCGAAGAAGGACAAGGTCGTAACAGTCCTCCCGAGTGAATACCTTCATCGCACTTGTTTGCAGAGAAGGTTATTCAATGACTGAAATCGGAGGAGAACTTGAGAGAGCATCTGCGATGATATTATCTACTCCTCGTATGTAGTTAACCTTCAGGTTGTACGACTGTAGAAGGAGTGCCCATCGAAGAATGCGTTGGTTTTGTAGTTTTGCCCTATCGATGAATACCAGTGGGTTGTGATCAGAATACACTAGCACGACTTCAGGGTGGTGTAAGAGGTAACATTCGAACTTCCTCAGAGATGACACCAGAGCCAACCCTTCCTTCTCGATGGTAGAATAGGCCAATTGATGAGACTTCATTTTCGCCGAGTAGTAAGCCACGGGATGAAGTACACCAGTCGTCGAGTCACGTTGTAGTAGAGCTGCACCAACTCCCATTCCGCTAGCGTCTACTTGCAAGAAGAAAGGTTGTGAATAGTTCGGGGCTCTCAATACTGGGGAAGACGATAAAAAGCCTTTAAGGTTATCAAAGGCTTGCTGACAGTCTGAACTCCACCTGAAGACTCTTTTAGTACTTGTAAGGGCAGTCAAAGGGGCAGCCACAGCAGCGAAGTTGGAACAAAATCGTCGGTAGTAGCCACACATTCCCAGGAACTGCATTAACTTCCTTCTAGTCTGTGGAGGAGGAAAATTCAGAATGGCATCTACATTGGCATTTTTGGGCCTTACCAGACCACTTCCCACAGTATATCCTAGATAAGATACAGTTCCTTTAGCAAAGATTTTGATAGGTTAAGAGTGAGGCCAGCTTCTTTCAAACGTTCAAACAGACATCGGAGTCTCACCAGATGTTCGTTCCAATCATCTGACATCACAACCAGATCGTCTATATAAGCCACTGTACCTAGTAAACCTTGAATTACATAATTTATAACTCTTTGGAACGTACAAGCTGCATTACAGAGACCAAAACTGAGGACTGTATAGGAGAATAAACCTTGTGGGGTAACAAATGATGAAATCTCCTTTGCTCTATCTGTGAGTGGTATTTGCCAATATCCACGGCAGAGATCTAAGGTAGTGATATACTTTGCAGCACTAACTCTGTCAATTAAATCCTCTACCAATGGGAGAGGGAAAGAATCGAGAACAGTGACTTGATTCACCCTGCGGAAATCTGTACAAAACCTAAATGAACCATCAGGCTTTGGCACCAATATGCAAGGTGAAGCCCATGGAGAGATACTAGGTTCCGCAAAACCGTTTTCCAGAAGATACTGAACTTCCTGTTTCATAACATTTGGTTTATATGGATTTAACCGGTAAGGAGTTTGCTTGATGGGATTGACTTTATCATTAATTAACTTAATATCATGCTCAAGTATTTTACATGAACCCGGTAAATCTGTAGTGATGGAAGGAAAAGAACGGATAAGTGTTTCTAATTCCTCCTTATGTTCTGAGTCAAGGTAAGACCCCAAGTTCTGCAAAATTTCACTGTTAGGAGGGTTACTACGAGGAAAAGGAATTTCAGTATCTTTCGTTTCAGAGGGGTGACAGTCATCGGCCCTCGACTCCCTCTTCTCTAACGTTAAACAAATCACATTTTGTTTTGATCTATCCTCTGAGGTTCTTTCGTTATATGGCTTCATGAGATTTATATGAACTAATTGAAAATTCTTTCGTCTGTCAGGTGTCTTAATAATATAATTGGTTTGCGATACCTTTCTTGAGACGACATAAGGTCCAGAATATTTACTTTTAAGAGGAGTGCCAGGGATTAGAAAGAAGGCTAGTACCTTATCACCAATGGTAAATGAGCGAGTTACCGCTTTTTTCTGGTGCTTTTTCATTCGTTCTTGTGCATTTCCTAGCTTATGTAAGGCTATTTGTCTTACGGAAGTAAGTCTGTTCTGTAAATTATCTATATATCTAGCAACCGTGATGTTCGGTACAGGAGAAGGTTGAACCCATTGGTCCTTGAGTACTTTGAGAGGTCCTCTTACATTTCTTCCGAACAACATTTCGAACGGAGAAAATCCCGTACTCTCTTAAGGACTTTCCCTGATCGCAAATAGCAACCAATCAATGCTTTCATCCCAGTCCCTGTCACTTTCTAGACAATATTTCTTAAGCATTGACTTTAAAGTTTGGTGGAATCTTTCCAGACACCCTTGAGACTGAGGCCTATAAGCAGAAGAGGTTACATGATTTACATTTAGTTCTTTAATGATCTGTTCAAAAAGATTACTTGTAAAGTTAGTACCCCTATCTGTCTGTACAATCCTTGGGATACCAACTGTCGTAAAGAAATGTAATAAGTGTTTCACAATGGTCTTTGTTTCAATGTTCTTTACAGGAATAGCTTCAGGGTATCTAGTGGTGGGATCCATTAAGGTTAAAAGATATTGATTGCCTTTTTTGGTCTTTGGCAATGGACCTACGCAATCTAGAACAAGTTTTTCAAAGGGCTCAGCTGTTACAGGAATAGGGTTGAGTGGAGCTGGAGGGATTACCTGATTAGGATTTCCTACTAACTGGCAAGCATGACAAGATTTCACATAATCAGAATCATCTTTTTTAAGGCCTGGCCAGTAAAATTCATTTAATATTTTTGCAAAAGTTTTCTTGATACCTAAATGTCCTGTCTTACCGTCGTGCGCAAGTTGGATTATGGATTTACGAGCAGACTGGGGTACGATTACTTGATGTGTTTCAGCCCAGGTACTTTTAAGATCAAGGTATGAAGGTCTGAATACTCTCATTAATACTCCATCCCTGTAATAATAACATGGAGTTTTATCAAAATCACCATCTTCCGAGACCAAATGTCTAATAGATATTAAAGAAGAGTCAGCTTGCTGCGCTTCTATAAGTTCATCTTTCGAGATTAATTTGTCATATACACTTTCTGAGGGTAACGAAATGTTACTGTGAGATGAATCTTTTCGCTTTATGGCTTGGGCTCTAGTCACAGCACAAATAGGAAAGACATCGTCAAGCCCTTTCTCTTCAGGAATGGGAGTAGTAGGAGTTTGCATTACTATTGGGGATGGTACTACTTGGGATCCTGCTATATCATTACCGAGCAGAAGGTGTACATCGGGAATTGGAAGGGACTCGTATGTTATTGCTACTTCTACTTCACCTGAGAAAATAGGAGATTCCAAGTACACTTTAGCCAAGGGACAAGATACTTGGGAAGCCAAACCAGCAAGTACTACTTGTTTTCCCGTTCTAGCATTCTGGAGGTTAGGGATGGTTTCTCCATAAAGGACTGATTTTGCGGCACCTGTATCGCGTAGAATGGTGATAGGGTATGAATGAGAGTTTTTAGAGGTAGATAGTTTCCCTTGAGTTTGGAATGGCATAAAGAGTTCAGTATTATTTTGGGTAAAGTTAGTAGAAGCAATGGGATTTACTTGTTGGCCAGAATCCTTCCTTGCTACTCGACACCTAGGATTAGTACAATCTTTAATCACATGACCTGGAGTTTTACAATAACTACAGAATAACTCAGGTTCAGGAACTCGTTTATCACTTCCCATCTTCTGCTTATCAGACTTTTTAAAATACGAACTACCAGAGGATGATCTTACATTAATTTTTGACCACTATCCCTAGAGTTGAGCGACTGAATAAGCAAATTATGGGCGTCAGCCAATCTTGCAACTACATCCAAGTTTGTCTCCCTCTGTTCTTCAATATGTCTTAGGATAAAGAATGGCAACTTAGACTTAAACTGCTCCATTACCATTAAATTAATTAGCTCTTCCCGTGTTTTTGTTTCAGTAGGATCCAACCATTTAGTGAACAATCTTAGTAATTCGTGGGCGAACTCTATAAAAGTTTTGGAGGAGTCTTTTTTAAGATTCCGAAAATTCTGTCGATAGCCATCTGGGGTGATTGAATATGCACTGAGAATACTGGCTTTAACTAGTGCATAATCATCTGGTTGGTCTATTGAAGTAAACACTTTATGAGCTTTACCCGTAAATTTAGGCACTAATATAGTTACCCATTGATCCTGAGGCCATTCATGTTTGGTTGCTATACGTTCGAACGTCTTAAAATATGCATCAACATCTTCCTCAACAAATGTTGGTAAAAGTGAAGTAGCTTTGTCGGGTCTAAACCTTACTTGCACCCGTTCATTATTTCGTCGATCCTGTTCTTCAGAAACCTGTAGGTGCCTTAGCTCTAATTCAGCCTGAGCTCTTTTCCCTTCTGATTCTAATTCTGCCAGCTTAATCTCTTTTTGCATTTGTAATTGCCTTTCCTCTCTCTCGGCTTCAACCATTCGTAATTTGTATTCTAATCTTAGTTTCTCTAACTCGAACAGGTTTTCAGGACTCCTTTCCTTACGAGTTGGTTTAGAATTCTGAACTGGACTTGCTTCGGGAGAAGTTAAGGGAAAACCTGCCGGCGTTAGTGCACACACTGCCTCCTCTGGTAAAATTGGAGCTTCTACCAATTTCTCTATAATTACATTCTTCATTACTTCTTTACGCATATGAATAGAGATATGAATACCATAATGTTCAGCTAATGATTTCCAGTCAGTTTTTCTAAGATATTGAAGTTGATCGTAGGTGGGATTCTCTGTGAAACCTTCAAGGCTGAATAGGGTAGCCATGTTAGAAAATCACACAAAGAATAGAGTTGATAAGAGTAAAACTCGGTTAGGGACGAGACTAAAAGCAGCAGGATACGCGATTAAAACTCCGGGATAGTTTAAATACGCGTAAGGAACCAAGCTTTAACTCCTATGGGTGTTCCTGCTCGATAAAGGAGATTAGAGGGTCAACAATTGTTAACGAGGATTAATGAGCTGAGCAAAGCAACACATAGATTATGAATGTCCCCAGGTATTACACAGTCTAGGATGCCAATCTTTTCCTACTAAAAAAACGAACAAAGATTACTGCGTAAGAGTGCTAAGAGAAGTAAACTACACCTTAACTAGCACGATAACTATTCACTGAACGTCTGCCAACGTGAAATTCAGATAGTGAACAATTATGACACTTGAGTTTCCTACAGCCACAAAACTTTCCTACACATAGCAGGGCTTCGAACAATATTTAGTTATTTTTAAGGGCTGTTTCTCGGGTCCTGTCACGGTCGCCATTACTTGTTACAGCAGATGTTATATAAACTTTTATGTATTTATTTCTTCTTTATTACATGAAATATTACTTTAAATTAGCCCAGAAAATTATTATTAAAGACCTATATAATATACATATACACAATAAACAAATATAATAAACACCCTAATAAGATATAATTAATACTCAGATCACCTTAGCCTACAACAACAAAATAACAAAACAAAAGGAGACAACTAATATAACACAAATATAAAATGATACTCAAGAGTGGTTGCAGTCCCGATCAGTCGCTCAACAGTAAGGAAAACACTAACACAAACAGAACCCCAATAGGAGGGCGAGAGATTGTGGGAATGCTTTCGTGGTGAGTCCCACAGGAGAACTGTCCACTACAAGCCACAAGGCCCACACGTAAACTCTTATAGGCTTTGTTCCTGATGGAGGTGAAACTTGATTCGCTACAGTGAGTTTGTATATAGAAACTTGAGGCTGTTCGAATGGTAGTTATTAAAATAACGGTCATTGAGATGGTTGATGATTTGAAGAAGGACAAGGTCGTAACAGTCTGTTGGCAGAGTCAGGTGTAGGGCTGTGTGTGTGTGTTTGTGTGTGTGTGTGTGGACAATGACAGGATAGTGTGTGTGTGTGTGCGTAGATTGATAGGGTAGTGTCTGTGTGTGTGTACAGAGGTTATTATTATTGTTATATTACAGACATCATGTGTGGACGGAGTGTAATACTGATGATGATGGTGGTGATGGTGTTGGCTCTCACACCACCTGTTGATGCTGGAATACGTACTGGTAAGTTTCGTTATTATTGTTTGTTACTATGTGTGTGTGTGTGTGTGTGTGTGTGTGTGTGTGTATGTGTGTGTGTGTGTGTGTGTGTGTCAGACATACAGACAGTGTTGTGATTAATAGTGTTGTAATAACCATATAGTGTATAATAACCAAACAATGTAATGTACAATTAGACAAATACCATTGAGACAATGTTGATTAAAATTACCAAAAAATATAAAATTTACCCAATATTAAAAATACCCAATATTAGAATTACCCACAAATATCGTCGCCTAAGTTAATGGGTTACTACATACAGCGTTGGTGGTAAATCTGGAGCCACTAATTCCACCAAACTATTCCAAGCAACAGATAACCATTACTTCTGTTGATATGGTCCTGCTGTTTCCTGGCATACTTTGGAGGAATCAAGGTGCTCTAATGTATAAGAGACAGGAAAGGCCAGAGTATGAAGGAAGAGAAGGAAAAGAGAAGAAAAGATGGTGTATGGAGGAGTTGAAGTAAAGGGAATAAGAGAGAAAAGAAAATAAAGTATGAAGGAGGAGAAGGAGGTGGAAGGGTGACAATTGAAGAAAGAGATAGAGGGATAATGAGAAGAGAAATTACAAGGGTAGAGAATGGAGGAGAAAAAGAAGGAAAGGAAACAATGGAGAGAAGGAGGAAAGGAGAGAAGAATGGAGAGAAGGAGATAGGGAAGGAAGAAAGGAGGGAGGAAATGAAGGAGGGAAGGAGAGAAGAATGGAGGAAGGAGGGAGGGAAGGAGAGAAGAATGGAGAGAAGGAGTAAAAGAAGGAAGGAAGGAAGGATGAAAGAAGAGAAGAATGGAGAGAAGGAGATAGGGAAGGAAGGAAGGAGGGAAGGAGAAAAGATTGGAGGAAAGGAGAGAGAGAAGAATGGAGTGATGGAGCAGAAATGATGATATAAATAATAATCCACTATTACCCCTAAGAGAGAGAGAGAGAGAGAGAGAGAGAGAGAGAGAGAGAGAGAGAGAGAACACATCACTAACTACTTTCCTCTCTTACCAGAATGTCCCGCCTACAACCAGTCATCCATGGTGTCTCAACAACCATTAGAGATGAACAAAATCGGTGAAGGTGTCATGGAGGCTCGCTTTCAGTTGTTGTCTCCACCTGATAATAATACCACGTGGGGGACAAGTCTCCACATCATGAATCAAGAAGATAAACAAACTCTGGCAAGACTTGACATTGATCACATTACCGGACCTGATAACAAAGTCAACATAAAGTGTTCCTGTACTAGTGAAGATGATCTTTCCAGTGTCAAAACCATTACAGGACCAGATGTCATCACCATGCTGGCACTTCAAGACTTTCTCAAGCTTCGTGTAGGGTGTTGGCGCCTTTATTACGACACCCGTTTCAAGATGACCTACCCATTGTCATTCACCCGCTTCAAGTGGCAAAAACAACCTAAATATCTCAAGATGGAGGTCAGTTGCTCTCATTATTAGCAATTCATACAAGTAAAATCATGACATATATAACTATAACCAGACCTAACCTAACCTAGCCTATCCAAGCCTAACGTAACCAAATCTAACCTAACCTTACCTAACCAAACCTAATTTAACTTTGCCTAACCTACAGTAACCTAACCTACGGTAACTTAATCTAACCACACTTTACCTAACCTGCAGTAACCTAACCTACAGAAATCTAACCTAACCTAACTTACAGTAACCTAACCTAACCTAACTATTACCAGATGAATATAATAATGATGTAAATAATGATGTGTGTTATTATTTCAGGGAGGAGAGTGTTGGCTGGAGTTGTCGACTAACAATGATGATGATGAGGAGAGACAAATATTGGACCGCAAGTGTCATTTCAACCTACCAGAGTTCCCACAACTTCAACTGACAGTGAAGTGTCCAGATAATGTTGAACAATGTGCAACCATCAACTTCTGCAACACCGGTTAGTCTAATTCATCAACTTAAATTATATTGTATATTAGTATTATATTGGATGTCAGACAAGGATTTTAATAGCATTAATAATGAATGAAAAGTGATTGACAACCATCAATTAAATTTTAATATAAGAAAATTAAGCACATAACACCAAGGTAAGGGTGTTATATACTTTTGGTACATTGGAGTGCCTTCATTCCTTCAAAGAATGTCAAGAAACAGGAACGGCAGGTGAACAAATATACTAATGTCCCGTTGCTTGGAATAGTTTGGAGGAATCAGTTGCTCCAGTATTACCTCCTTAATTAAAGGTATTATTTGTAATAATTGAATTAGAAGGCTACTAATTACCCCAAACTATCCCAGGAAACAAATCATCTCAGTGATTCTAATACTAACAACATTCTCACCTTGCCTTATGGTAACCTTAAAGTTAATGATGCCTTTAATTAAACAATTTCCAGCAACAGGCCACCATTATTATGTTAACCTAGTTCTGATCCTGGCATACTTTGGAGGAATCAAGGTGCTCCAATGTACCTATAGTGTAATATCCTCTTAACAATGTATGATGATGTGGAACTTTGTACACTGTCCTCCTGAATGAAATGCATGTCTTTGGGTTACATGTTACGGCGTAATGTAACACCACTCAGAAACAGGGGTAGTCAAGATGTTAGTGAAGATATTGTATTCACTTGGGGTTAGTGACAGTCAGTATCTCTCTCTCTATTTATTAGTTAGGTGGTTACATTACTAACAAAATTATAATTAATTGCTTTCTTCAGGTTATACATTGCATATGAAACTTTATAGCTAACCTGGAAAGCCAAACTAAAATACAATCATGTAACACCTCCCCCCTAAAAGAACGAAATTTCCCTTGAGAAATTTCGACCAATAACCAGCAATCACCAATAACCAACAATCACCAACAATCACCAATAACCAACAATCACCAATAACCAACAATCACCAATAATCACCAATATCCAACAATCACCAATAACCAACAATCACCAAAAACCACCACAGCGACAGCGACAGCAAACAACGACAGCGACAACGACAGCAACAACTACGGCGACAGGGCTGGACACTATCTCCACCAAAGGCACAGGAAACTCAGGGACAGGTTTGCTTGGGCTAGGAAACATGGCACTGGAAACTCAGGGACAGGGTTTTATCTTAACCCTCTTGTGGTCCTGGGAACTGGTATACCCTCCACAGCATCAAGGAAGATAACTGTTCCCAGTCCAAGCTGTCAAGTAGGCAAGCCGAGTAGGCAAGCGCTGACACAGAACATTCCTATTTGTCCGCTAATGCTATTTTAACCCATATGTACCAAGGCAGCATTGTTACGTGACATGAGGAGAACTACGAACCTTATAGACAGCACGTCACCTTCAGGGTCTTCCAGGCATAGGACTGTGTTGTATCCCTCTGCTTCAACATCAGCACTTTCTTCCAGCCACTTGAGTGTAAATATTAGATGTGTAGATGAGGGTCAGTCTCTCAAGAATTTTAACCCCTTTATCGTCAAAAAGGTCCTTGATGGTCAAGTGGGTGGCAGTCTTAATGCTGCTAACAAGTTGCGTGATGGTAGTCTCCTGGTGAAAGTACTGAAGGCATCCCAGGTTAAGGATCTCCTTAAACTGACGCAAATTCATAACTTGAAGGTGAAAGCCACCATTCCAGTGGGGCCAAATACCTGTAAGGGCGTCATTTTCCATAGGGATTTGGCCGCTCTGGATGATGCTGACATTTTGGAAGGAATGAAGGACCAAGGCGTTGTTGATGTTCAAAGTATGACCAGGATGAGAGAGAACAAGAGAGAGAAATTTGGCTTGTGTTTCATGACTTTTGCTTCAGCACAGATTCTGAAAACGGTAAAGATTGGATACGAGATAGTTCACGTTAGACCATACATTCAGAAACCGATGCGTTGTTTCCGTTGCCAGAAATTCGGACACACAGCATTGAGGTGCTTCAATAAAGATTCATTCACTTGTGGTAAATGTGCAGGTAGTCACGAGACTGAGTTGTGTTCAGAGACAGTCTTCAGGTGTGTTAATTGTGGCGGCCCCCACCAGGCAAGTGCAGGTGACTGCAGGAGCCTTAAAGTGGAAACTGAGGCAATGGCATACATGAGGGCTCATGATGTTAGTTATGGTGAGGCAAAGAGGAAGGTGGAGGGGGTTAACCAAACTCCCACAGTTTCCTATGCTGCAGCTATGACTGGCACCACTGCTCCTGTAAATACAGCTCATGTTAACGTGGCTATCCAGGCAAAGGATAACGAAATTAAAGAATTAAAGGACACAGTAAGCAAATTAACGCTGCTAGTAGAAAGTTTGACAAAGAAATTAGAAGTTGTTGAATCAACCCAGCAAAAGAAGCACCACAAGGCTGATGATACCGTATCAGCTTCTAAATCTCATGTTCTCGCTCAGGTGACTCCCATGAAGCCTACATCCGGGAGTCGTCTGGTTCGTCGCGAGACGAGCCGTTCGAGGACTGGCTCTGTACCTCATGGAGAGGAACAGGCGATGGAGGCTACCGTCGCGAAACCTGCCCGCGGGAGGTCCCCGGGAAGTGCAGGGGAGGAAGAGGGTCTTCCCTCCCAGCACAAAAAGGTTCGGCCAGATGAACAAGGCCCCAAGAAACCCCATAAACAGCGATAATCTTCGCGCTAACCATACTCCAATGGAACTGTCGAAGTCTTAGAGCTAGATTAAATGAACTCAAACTTTTGGCTTGTTCTTACGCTGCCGATATTATTGCCCTTCAGGAAACTCAACTGAACGACCAAGTCGAAGACGAGGTTGTTCAGCTTCGGAACTACAGGTTAATTAGGAGGGACCGTGGGGGGAGGGGTGGAGGTGGAGTGGCAATCTACATCCGCCATAACCTCCCTTTCACTGATGTGCCCTGTAATTTTCCTCTGGAAAGTGTCGCTTGCAGAGTAAAATTCGGTGGCACCTACCTGACTATCTGTTCTGTCTACTGTCCTCCTGATACTGTAACTTATGATGATGTTTTTGATCTACAGGACAGTCTGCCCTGTAGAAAATTAATTGTTGGAGATTTTAATGCTCATCATACGTTATGGGGTTCCCTGCAGGATGACAGAAAGGGGGAACAGATGGCTAGGCTAATCAGTGATTCCAATTTGGTTCTTCTGAACGACGGTAGTCCGACGAGAGTTGATGATAATACTGGTAATTTTAGCGTCCTTGACCTATCTCTGGTCTCCCCATCGATTGCAGCCTCTTGCCAGTGGCTACCCATTGATGACTCTTTGGGAAGCGACCATTTTCCTATTTTGATTAAATTTAAAAGCGACACTATTAAAGAGCCTTCAGCACCTAAAATTAACGTAAAAAAAGCAGACTGGGTGTCCTTCACAAAGGGTGTTAATATTGAAATTGTTGGAGAAACCATTGATGATAAAGTAAATAATATTCAAGATAATATCCTTAAAGCCGCAATGGCAACAGTTCCTAAGACTTCGGTAGATAGCGCAAAGCATAGAGTTCCATGGTGGACGCCAGATTGCCGCAGCGTACTGTGTGAGAGGAATAGAGCCTACAGGCTTTTCAAAAATCACATTAGTGATGAGAACTTTCGCAAGTATAAACTTGCGAGAGCTAGGGCTCGTCGAACCATCAGACAAGCCAAACGAGACTCCTGGCGATACTTTGTCTCTAGCATTAACAGTGAAACATCAATTTCCCAAGTCTGGTCCACTGTAAGAAAATTAAATTAGAAAAAAATATCTAATAAAATTACCAACATCACTTTTAATAACATCAATTATGACGAACCTAGAGACATTGCTAACGCCCTCGCCAGGCAGTTCTCTTTTGCTAGCAGCTCTGAAAATTACCATCCAGCTTTCCTGCCCATCAAGGAAGCATCAGAGCTGCAGAATATTGACTTTGCCACAGGAGATGAATTAGATTACAACAGTGATCTAACAATGCAAGAGCTTGTCCAAGCCCTAGGAGCCTGTAGTGGGACATCCCCAGGACCCGATGAGATTCGGTATGAGATGATAAAGCATCTTGATCATGATTCCATGATCAAGATGTTGCAAGTGTTCAACGAGATTTGGAGAGGTCACACCTTTCCAAACTCGTGGCACTTTGCACATGTCATTCCCATACCGAAAGGAGGGGGGGACCCCAGATCGACTTCATCGTATCGCCCTATTGCGCTCACAAGTTGCTTATGCAAGGTCATGGAACGAATTGTTAATCGTAGGCTATTGCATTTTTTAAATTCCAGGAATTTGCTGGTTGACGAGCAGTGTGGCTTCCGTAAAGGTCGCCAGACGCTCGATCAGCTAGTGAACCTGGAAGTTCAAATTCAAGAGGCATTTGCCCAAAAAAAATATTTAGACATTGAAAAAGCCTATGACATGACTTGGCGACATGGCCTCCTCAGGAAACTATATGCGATGGGATTACGCGGTAACCTGCCCTTTTTTGTTAAGAATTTCATTTCTGACAGAACTTTCTCTGTCAAGCTTTTTTCGGACACAGTCACTTTCTCGGACATATTTGTCCGGGCAAATGGGGCCCCCCAGGGGAGTGTTCTGTCTCCGACCTTATTTCTATGTATGATCAATAACATTCTACCAGCTCCTCCTCGAAATCTTAAATACTCACTGTACGCCGACGACTGTGCGATATGGCACTCCAGCTGTAATGCAGAGTTTTCGGCAACTCGGATCCAATTGGCACTGGATTTGATTCACAATTGGGGCCTCCAGTGGGGTTTTAAGTTTTCAGTAAGAAAGAGTGTAGGGGTTATTTTCACTCATAGGAAGAAGCCAGACGTCAGGCTGACTATGGGTGTCAACCCCCTACCTATTCAAAATTCTACTAAATTTCTTGGACTGCATTTTGACAGTCGACTGACATGGCGAGTCCATGTCAGTCAGTTAAAAT
Organism: Petrolisthes cinctipes; assembly: GCA_033782935.1. Lineage (NCBI taxonomy): Eukaryota > Metazoa > Arthropoda > Malacostraca > Decapoda > Porcellanidae > Petrolisthes > Petrolisthes cinctipes. The sequence continues at coordinate 13,910 of JAWQEG010002389.1, read as the reverse complement.
TTAAATGTTTAAAAGCACTCAATTTGCTGAACTGCATTTCTGGTACTCAATGGGGAGCAGATAGGAAGTCATTGCTAATGCTATATAAATCCCTGATTAGATCTAGAGTAGATTATGGGTCAATAGTATATGGTTTGGCATCTGAGTCTGTGTTGAAAGGTTTGGATGTTGTGCAGAATGCGTGTTTGCATGTGTGTCTTGGAGCCCTACGTTGCACTCGAATCGAGCGTCTAGAGGTGGAGTCACAAGTACCTCCCCTCCGATTGAGACGAGATCAACAACTGTTAGTATACTGTGCTAAGAAATCCAGGGTGCCGAGTCATCTTCCCGGGAATGCCTTGCTACGGCAACAGCACCCGGGGAGCCATGGCGCTAGGCCCCTGGCAGAGGGACCGAGTCATCCGTCCGGGAACCCGTGCGCCCCAGGGGGCACTGGCGTGAGGCCAATGGGGACCAGGCCCCAAGTTCAGGTACCCGGGGAGCCGAGTCATCCTCCCGGTAATGCCTTGGTGAGGCATTTGCAGCCGGGAGGCCATGGCGATAGGCCCCCGGAAGGGCCGAGTTATCCGTCTGGGCGTCGCATGGCCCAGGAGGGCACTGGCGTGAGGTCCCTCAGAGCAAGACTCCACGACCTCGTAGAGTGTGTCGGTATAGAATTATCAACAATCGATTCCCTGGTTTTAGTAAATATTGCACCCTGGGTAACACCCCCCTTCACTATTGTGAGATAATTGTTCAACATCTTTCATATTTCCATCTGTATACCGACGGTTCCAAGACGGATGAATGTGTGGGTGCAGGTGTATGGTCGACTGAATGTCAGTTAAGATTCAGACTGCCGATTCATACATCTATTTTTCTTGCTGAACTTTTTGCTATTAATAAAGCTTTGGATTTTGCCCTATCGACGACCCACGATAGGATAGTTATTTTTACTGATTCATTAAGTTCACTTCAAGCTATTAAATCCTTAAATACAACTAACAATGAAATACAGGGTAATATCATTAGTAAGCTGTTTTGTGCCAATAAATCAATCAAGCTAATATGGGTACCTTCACATTATGGTATCTATGGCAATGAACAGGCTGATATACTAGCCGGGTCAACTGTTGATCTGGACCTTAGCATAGTCCGCACGGATATCAGGTGTTTTGTTTCCCTCATTAAGTCTCGAATTCATCTCCTGTGGCAAAGGCAGTGGACCAGATTAGACATCAGGAATAAAGTCAAAACAGTTATTGAACCCTGGGCTACGTCGTCATGGCGTAGCCGCAGGGACGAGGTGGTGTTGGCTCGTCTTCGGGTCAATGCCACTTGGGTAACTCACCTAGAGGCCTACATAAACCGAGATTTTCCCCCTCAATGCACTTCATGTAATGCTACAATGTCCATAGCCCATCTGCTAATTTACTGTAATAAATACACAAATCAAAGATTCAAAATTAAACGATATTTCCAAATTAAAAAAATAGCTTTCACCATCAACAATGTACTAGCAGATGATAAGAATATTATAAACAAACTGATGAGTTTTCTGAGGGAGACAAAACTTTATGACCTTATATAGATTGATATAATAAAATGGATCCATTGGCTTAATGACCTTTGGCTATATGCCTCTGGTTGATAGCCAAAAAATCCAACAAGGAAGGAACACTGAGTCATACTCACCTCGACCACAGAGATGACAAATTCTCAAAACCAAGCCACTGAAGAAGGGTCTAGGACCCGAAATCGCGATATGGCCAACATACTGTGGTGTACTGGCCTATACTGCCCTTTCACAACAACCATTCCTGTCATTAACACATCCTCTTGGGCAAACACTCCTTAAACCTGGTCAGGTAATTATAGGATTTACCACTGCCTGTCACTACCAAGATTAACTGAACACTCTGGGGACAGCCTCCCTCCTTCGCCACCAAATTAAAGTATTAAATATATATCTCTCTATGACACACACACACACACACACACACACACACGCACTAATAAATACGGCGGAGAACATACAGATAGTTAGTTCGCTACCAGTCACGTTGGACCGCACACCATTCTCATACTAGTGCCCATACCACCACCACAAGCAGACGTTAATACTAGTTAAACAACTTGTACTAAATTATAATCTGTGGAATATTCCATACTGTCCGCACTACAACAAATAAAATACTGTGAACTCTGTGCTGTGTATATACAACCTTCCATAGTGTGAGAAGAAAAGAACATAATTACCCTACATTGGTGACCCCTAGTGTTTTCTCACAGTTTACTATGGAAAATAATCGCGCATCCACATGCCTGCCACCATTCTCCTACGACATCCGTACATGGGTGACACACGTGCAAGCATGCTTAGCCGACCCTGCCTACACCGACCAGCAGAAATATTTGGCTGTTGTGAGGGCACTACCGACGGAGGTAGCAGCCCTTATTAGGAACACCATCGTCAACCCACCCGAGGAGAACAAATTCGCAGCCATCACTTCAGTCCTCTCTACCAACCTCGGCCGTTCACAGCTCTCTTATCTGAGGGAGCTGGATAACCTACAGCCCGACAGCAGACGCCCTTCACTGATGTTATCACACATACAAACATTGAGCACTGCCTCAGGCATGAATCTACCTGCTCAGTTCATCCGTCAACGCCACATCCAGTGCATGCCCCAGGAGTTAAGGATACACCTCGTATCCCTTCCAGACACACTATCGTTAGAGGAATACGGGAGATCTGTAGACCGTCTGCACGACCAAATAATGACATACTCCGACACAGGTCACGCCAGCTTCATGGCTGGCGGCAGGCCTGGCCTGCCTATCGCAGCGGCTTACTCGTGTAATTCCTCACAATCGCAGAACATAAATGCAGTGAATGTTAAACCACAACATAGTGAGAAGGTGTTAACAGAAATATTATCTCGCTTGAACAGTTTGGAACAGAAACTCATTGATAACACGAAAGTTCCTCCAGTTCCCCCAGTAGTTTCCCCCAACTCTCACAGTGTTCTCCCAGCGTTTCCCCCCAACTCTCACAGCGTTCCCCCACTGTTTCCCCCCAACTCTAATAATGTTCCCCCAATGTTTCCCCCCAACTCTAATAGTGTTGCCCCAGTGTTTCCCCCCAACTCTCAGAGTGTTCCCCCAGTGGTTTACCCCCACCCTCACAGTTTTCCCCCAGTGTTTCCCCCCAACCCTCTTAATGACGTCCCAGTGCACTTCTCACGACCTGCTGGTACTACTCAAGTGCGACAATTCACCACGCCCACCAATATACAACCTCAACACACTTATTGCTACTACCACAGGAGGTTTGGTATGCAAGCACGTCACTGTACCTACCCATGTAGTTGGGCGGGAAACGACACTGGGCGGGGCGCAGTAAATACGCTCCCCGCCGCCACACCCAATTCTTCACGCCAACTCCTGTTTGTGCTGGATTCCACCTCGGGGGCACGTTTCCTAGTCGACACTGGTGCCACTGTCAATGCTGTTCCACCTTCAGCTGCCGACAAAGCTACAGAATACCCATCCTATGACCTGCTGGCAGCCAACGGTACCTCCATCGCTACTTATGGAACGAGAACACTCAATCTCGACCTTGGCCTGCCGGAGAAGGTTATATGGTCCTTTATTGTGGTAGACGTCAGGCACCCTATACTGGACTTAGACTTTCTACACTCCCAGGATCTCCTAGTTGACAGTAGATACCAGCAACTGCACCACAGGCCTACTACCTGCACCATCAAAGCCACACCTTGTGCAGAGGTTACACCACGGATTACTCATGTCAGCCCTGAGCCTGCATACACGTCCCTACTGCAGGAGTTCCCTGAGCTCACCTCTACTACCCCTCACTCAGGAAGAAAAAGGCACAACGTGATGCACCGAATTATCACACAGGGTCAACCTTGCTTCGCACGTCCTCGCCGCCTCCCACCCGAAAGGTTACAAGCAGCAAAGAAAGAATTTTGAACACCTGCTGCAGGAAGGTACGATCCGCCCTTCTGACAGCAGCTGGTCGTCACCTCTCCATATGGTACCCAAATCCACAGAAGGGGAATGGAGGGCATGTGGAGATTATAGGGCACTCAATGCTATGACACGCCCTGATCGTTATCCAATTCCTCATATTCTGGACTTCCACTTCAAGCTCCACAACAGTACCATCTTCTCCAAAATTGACCTGGTTCGGGCATTTCATCAGATACCCGTCGCCCCTGAGGATGTGCCGAAGACTGCTATTACCACCCCTTTCGGCCTTTACGAATATCCTATGATGAACTTTGGCCTCCGTAATGCTGCCCAAACTTTCCAAAGGTTCATGAATGAGGTAATGTTTGGCCTAGACTTCGTCACAGTATACATCGATGACATCCTGGTGGCCTCCACATCACAGAAACAACACATTCACCACCTTCGCCAGTTATGTGGTCGTCTACGAGAGTATGGACTTAGAATACATCCACAGAAATGCATCTTTGGGGTACCATCGCTGGATTTCCTGGGGCATCGTGTGTCATCCCAAGGGATAACCCCTCTCCCACAAAAAGTGCTGGCTATTAGAGACTTCCCGCAGCCACAGACAGCCCGGAAGCTTCGGGAGTTTCTCGGCATCACCAACTACTATCATCGCTTCATTCCGCATGCCGCAGAAACGTTGGCCCCTCTCAACGACCTCCTCAAAGGCCTAAAAAAACACTCCAAAAAGCTCCTGGCTTGGACGGACGAGGCGCACCAGGCATTCACGGCCGTCAAAAATCAGCTGGCTGACCTCACACTCCTCGCCCACCCAGCCCCCAACGCTCCTACAGTCCTCATCACTGATGCCTCGGCTACCGCTTTAGGAGCTGTCCTGCAGCAGGAGATTGATGGTTCTCTTCAGCCTATAGCGTTCTTCAGTAAGCGTCTGGACTCTGCACAAAGTAAATACAGCGCATTCGACCGTGAGCTACTTGCAATTTATGAAGCCATACGCCACTTTCGTCACTTTCTGGAGGCCAGGGATTTCCATGTACTGACGGATCACAAACCACTAACGTTTGCCATGGTGCAGAATGGTGATAATTTCACACCCAGAGTCAGTCGTCACCTCGCATACATCTCGGAATTTACAACAGACATACGGCACATCCGGGGTGAAGATAATACAGTGGCAGACGCTCTTTCACGTGGAAATGAATACCCTGAACGTGGTTGTAATCTCTCACCTACACAAGCACTACCACCCTCATCAAACGAGAGCATCAATGTAATCGACCATCACCTTCCAGCTGACCCACTTCCCTCCATCTCTCTCAACTACACTGACATAGCGAGGGTGCAGTCGACAGACAATGAACTGCAATCACTCCTGGAGGAAGGGACAGCACTCAGGTTACAATGTCACGCAATACCTGGAACACAGCAACCTCTATAGTGTGACGTGTCATGTGGCCAACCACGTCCATATATCCCCCATCAATTTCGTCAGCGAATCTTCCATCATTTTCACTCCCTAGCTCACCCAGGTATGAGGGGTACACAGCGGCTGCTGGGTAAGAGAGTGGTATGGCCGGGAATGAATAAGGATATTCGACAGTGGACTCGTGAATGCCTCCCCTGCCAATCCTCAAAAATTCATAAACACATCAAATCACCCATTGAAACTATCCCCATACCAACCCAGCGCTTTCATACGGTTCACGTGGACATTGTGGGGCCTCTCCCACTCTCCCATAGTTGCAAATATTTGCTCACCTGCATCGACCGCCTGACTCGGTGGGCAGAAGCTATCCCCATGCAGGATTCCACAGCAGAAAGTACAGCATACCACTTCGTCTCAGGCTGGGTGGCAAGGTTTGGTGCCCCACATACTGTTATCACAGACAGGGGGGTGCAATTCAAAACCCATGCCTGGCACCAACTCCTGTCATTTCTGCACACAACCCGTCACCGCACCACAGCTTACCACCCTCAGTCAAACGGGATGGTGGAACGCTTCCACCGTAGGCTAAAGGAAGCACTTAAAGCTCAGAGGAACGACTCCCAGTGGGTGGAAACATTGCCGGTAATCCTCCAAACCCTCCGGACCACTGAGAAGGAGGATATCCATCACTCCCCAGCTGAGCTGGTGTATGGGGAGGACCTACGGTTACCAGGTCAGTTCACCCCAGAAGTACATGAACACCCATCCTTGTCGTTCCTGCCAGCCCTGCAACATGCTATGCGTAACTTACCATCTACGACACCACGTCATCCCCTGCACAAACAGACTTATGTCCCTCCTCAGCTACGTACGACTGAGTATGTACTGGTCAGACATGATGCTCACCGGGCTCCCTTACAACGACCATACGACGGCCCCTTTCGTGTTCTCAATCGCACGCCCAAGTACATCACAATTGACAAGAATGGGCGTGCTGACACTGTAACCGTAGACAGGATCAAGCCTGCCTACACTCCACCAGTACATCCCGCAACCAGCGAACAAAACCCACCCCAAGCTCGTACAGTACTACCTCCCCCTACCCCCAGCCGACCTATCCTTATCTCCTTACCTCCCCCATACAACCAACCATCTCATCCACCACTCACACAAACCCTACCTCAATCATCATCCGCACCTCACCCCGCTCAACCACAACTACTCTCCTCACCCCACCCCGCTCAACCACAACCTACACAACCACAACTACTCTCCTCACCTCACCCCGCGCAACCACAACCTACACAACTACATCAAACACAAACACAATCTCCCCCTCACCCCAACCCGTCCCGCCCCAACCACGCCCGCGTTCCCCAAAATTCACCACCAGACCTGTCAGATGAACGGGAGTTCCCGCCCCTACCCCCCACCAATCCTCAATCACCCAGATTTCATCCAGACGGTTACGTATTGAAATCAGGACGTACAGTGAAAATACCAGATTACTTCCAGTCACCACGTTAAACTAAATGGGTTGTACTAAGCTCACCATCTCACTTACTGATTATAACTCATGTATAGTTAGGCTCTGTAAGATCTGTTATTTTCAACTATATGTAATTGTATTCATGGTCATCCCTTTATTTGATTTGATTTGTTATTATGTATTAGTTCCAAATGTAGCTGTCTGTAGTAATGATGTATGTATATGTTTATTTATAGTTATGTCTATATTATCATTATTTTTTTCTCTCGTTTGGTGGAGGAGGGGGAGTAGTGTGGTGTACTGGCCTATACTGTCCTTTCACAACAACCATTCCTGTCATTAACACATCCTCTTGGGCAAACACTCCTTAAACCTGGTCAGGTAATTATAGGATTTACCACTGCCTGTCACTACCAAGATTAACTGAACACTCTGGGGACAGCCTCCCTCCTTCGCCACCAAATTAAAGTATTAAATATATATCTCTCTATGACACACACACACACACACACACACACACACACTAATAAATACGGCGGAGAACATACAGATAGTTAGTTCGCTACCAGTCACGTTGGACCGCACACCATTCTCATACTAGTGCCCATACCACCACCACAAGCAGACGTTAATACTAGTTAAACAACTTGTACTAAATTATAATCTGTGGAATATTCCATACTGTCCGCACTACAACAAATAAAATACTGTGAACTCTGTGCTGTGTATATACAACCTTCCATAGTGTGAGAAGAAAAGAACATAATTACCCTACAATACACTCTTCTTATGGAGAAGTGTTAAACCAACTTAAGAAAGAAGATAAAAAGACAATCAGAAATAAAGAAAATCTTCTTAGGAAAATATATAATGCCGAACTTACCATCGCCTTCAACCATACTTGCTTAAGAGAAAACCTCCTGCCCAAATATACCCTCAATATATATATATATATATATATATATATATATATATATATATATATATATATATATATATATATATATATATATAATAGCTGCACCATATAAAAATAAAGGTAATGTGTATGTATATTTGTTGTCAATCAGAGAGTGAAGCAACAGTGAAGACCCCAACACACTGTAAGGTGATGAATATAACACACCTAGTGGGCTACAGGGAACCACTACACCATAACCACCACTACAACAACAACACGATGATGATGATGAAGGAGGAGGTGCTGGAGGCGGAGATCGTCCTCACACCTCCACCTCGGTGGAACATTGTGAGGCTGGAGATGAGGACACTCGACATCAACAATAACCCTGTGGGATGGATAGACTTCGAACGCTTTCAATCTGATGGTGAGGAGTATCTGAGGTTCTATTGTCTCCAGGATTATATTGGTCGTGTGTTGGCTCCCTGGAGTATCACACCATCACGCAACACCATCAGTATCATACTCAAGGTAAGTCTCTCTCTCTCTCTCTCTCTCTCTCTCTCTCTCTCTCTCTCTCTTGCATTACAGCGTTGGTGAATCTGGAGTAACTAATTCCTCCAAAGTTTATTTTTATTTGTTAATGTGGTTCTGTTTCATGTCATACTTTGGAGGAATCAAGACACTCTAATGTACCAACACTGTATTAACCCCTTAAGCTTACATAACGAGCATAACATATCACATAACGAATATAATTTTACCTTTATTATCTATAATATATACTTAATATTTTTTTAAATTCAAAATTTTTGTATAAACACACACACACACACACACACACTCTCTCTCTCTCTCTCTCTCTCTCTCTCTCTCTCTCTCTCTCTCTCTCTCTTAAATAAAACTATATGATATTACATGTACTAACTCAAGTTTATATTTCTTTATGGAAACTTAATACTATTCCATCTCCTTATAGAATAGTGTGTGTGTGTGTGTGTGTGTGTGTGTGTGACAAATTGGTGGATAAAGGAATAATATAATATATGTGTCTGTGTGTGTGTGTGTGTGTGTGTGACAAATTGGTTAATGACGGAATAATATATCTGTAAGTAAGTAAGTAAGTAAGTAAGTATTTATTGCTATTTTTACATACATATGTACAAAATTTAAGGATTGGTATAATAGCATGTGTCTGTCGAGCCGAAGCTCCCTGACAGGTTTACAGTCCATCCGCCCCAGTCACGATGCGCCCCAAGTCCATTCGCCCCAGAAGTCGGGGCGAATCTACTTCATCGGTAGTTGATGCGCCCCAACTTCTCAACATTGAGTTGTTGCGCCCCAACTCCCTTTTGAGTTCGTGCATCCCAAATCCTTTTTTAAAGGAACTCGATTTGGGAGATAAAATTATTAGACACATAGGATGTAGTAATAATAGTTTTAATTTAAAAAAAGTATTTATTGCATATTCAATGCCTACGTCATTAAAACCTCTTTATTGCATCAAATACAATATTTTAAACATAAAAGGAGACAAAACAGGATGAAAAGACTAGTATGGTACAAAATAGGAACATTCGACAAGTAGTTGCATTGGTGACAGATCTCCATTAGTGTACCTATCCCAGCAATTATACAAACGGGCCTGGAGTGTCCTATATGATTTTCTCTGGATGTGCTTGATTTTCCTGTCAGACACTAACTTAAGTGTCCTATCAATATGTTCTGCTTCTTCTTTTAGAAGGGTAGTTAGGACATAGAATGGTAATTGGCTCTTTCCCGCATTACTGTTGAGGCGGTTGTGCCACCCTTCCACATCATTGTTGGTCCTCACATGAAGCTTGTAAACACTCCAGCTAGCCGGAGGAAAGATAGTGGATGTGATCCACTGGTTGCGAATGTACGCAACAAGAGTAATTAAGTTAGGGGTAAGGGCTGTGCTTGAAATTAGCTTGTCAAATGTTGTAAGGATATCCTCACATTGCAGGTATGGAAGTGCAAGCAACTTTCTGATAAACTTGTGTGTACCACAGTCTTGGCGATAATCAACTTGCAAGCCATGGGCCTACACTTGTCGCCACACTGCCTGGGCCCAGTGAAATCCGCAGCCGTGGATAATCACTGTGGGAAACACCTTTGGTATGGCTCGCCATATCGCATGCTCATAATCGACAGTGACACGCTCCACAGCAACAGTATCGGCTAAATCCACAATACTTTGCAGCACATGTTGATAGTCTCTTTTCTTACGGGAAGACATGAGACAGAATAGGAGAGGGACCTGTTTAACAGAGTCTCCAGATTTCACAAACGCGTGAATGGAAAAAAGTTGGTAAAACGGCTTTCGCACCACTTTGAATGTTGAATCTATAAACCAGTGTCGACATTTGAAAAGGATATCTAATTGAGCAGTAGTGGCAAAGATGAGGTGACGATTGCCGCGGTGCTGCCACTTATAGCAGCTCTCACACTGGAGTGCTTGCTGCCTTGGCCTTACTTCGCAAAAACAGACTATGCACGGGTATGTTGGCAGGTTAGTCGCCATGATGGAAGTGTGGCTATAAACAATATTTGTACTCCAAAGTAACCTCATTTGGCTGGTTCAAATTGGTTGAAATTATTCGTTCACCCAATGTATGGTTCAAATTGGTTGAAATTATTCGTTCACCCAATGTTGGGGCGCAACGGCTTGGTTGTGGGGCGCATTGGGGCGCATCAACTTCACCACGAGTAGATGTGCCCCAACTTACGGGGCGAATGGACTTGGGGCGCATCGTCACGGGGGCGGATGGACCTGCTACCCCCTGACAGGCAGATATTAATTAATATAGGTGCTTTCAGACATGCCTAAACCTAACTATAGCAAAATATCATCTTGATAATATCATGTCATCAATGGTATTACAAAATATTGATTACATTGGGTTATTACATAACTTATGCAATAAAAAAGTAATTACAATGGTTATAATTGTAAACATGTTAAAGTAGACCCACTAAGAATTCTGAAGTATAAAATCTTTTATTTCCCTTTTGAATGACAAATAGTTGTTTGTTTTTACTAAAACTTTTATATTTAGTGGTAGGTTATTAAATAATTTTGGACCTGAACATAAAATACTGTTTTTATATAAAGCTGTTCTGAACTGTGGACAAATCAAATCTACATTATTGCTTCTAGTCTGGTGTACATTATCAATAAATTTGAAAATTCTATTTCCTGTGTAATTTGTAAGCATTTTATAAATCAACAGTAACGAAATATATTTATCTATTGATTCGAATTTTAACATTTTCATTTAAGAAATTCTTTTAGTTACAGAGTCAAATTTGCCTAAGAAAAGAATAAATCTGACAACTTTCTTCTGTGCTATTGTTATGTTATTTAAGAATGATGGCCACGTCCTGGCCCAGATGGATACACAGTAAGTTAAGTGAGGGTAACATAAGGTGTAATAAATACTAAGCAATGCATCTAGTGTAAGATTATACCGTATCTTGTACATTATGCCACAACTTTTTGAGACTTTCATACAAACCTCTTCTATGTGCAATTTCCAATTCAGATTTTCATCTATGCAAACACCTAGGAATTTTGTATGATTTACTCGATTTAATGTTTCGCCTTCCAACTGTAGTGGAGGCAGACTATTTGACAGCGAGGTCAAATAGCACCAGGAAAAGGTGATAGAGAGGTGTGACAGCAAGCAAGAAGGAAATAGGAAGATAGGAGGGACGGTTGAAGAAATGTAAGCTAGTGGCGGGTCCGAAGGGGCGCCAAAACCCTTAAAGTATTGCTCACATCATTACAGGCAATACCCTCCTACGAGGCAAGCGCGTGGGATAAAAGGAATACAGGGATAGCTGTCTAATATCCAAAGGATAATATATATTCAGTAGTCTATCCCACTACGATGGTGAACAAAAGACAGTGCCTTTATTTAAAGGATGTAATGTAACAGATATTCTAATTATATTTGTTTGTTATTACTTTTCAACTAATCACCTTCATTTTTCTTACCCTCTTCCCCCTCACCCTCGCCTCAAATCATCACATTTCTTCTCTCCTATATCCACCTACGTTAATGCAAATAGCACTTCTTTAAACCTGGGTTCTTCAAATTACGGGTCCCGAATTCCTCCAAACTGGGTCGCAGGCTCACAAAAATAATTACATGAATAAAATAGAATAATAATGTTCGTGACAATAAAATAAATATGAAGTTCATACACGAATCCACCTAACATATTTTTATAATCGAATATTCATATATTTAATTATCAATAAAACAAAATCATTGCACAAAGATTAGCCTTCTTGAGAGAGAATGAGAGAGGGAGGGGTAGGTGAGGCAGTGTTTATAATTCTGGTTAGAATGCCTTTTAATCATAAATATTACGTTTCAGTTTCTGGCCTTGTATTTTCTTAGGTTGATAATTCTGGTCATTTGTAAAAGATCTTTCTGTATGGGTCGCGAGAATGATGTCATAGTTAAAACTGGGTCACGACTGAAAAAGTTTGAAGAACCCTGCTTTAAACTATTGGTGATTCGATACCGTTCACAGTGTATGCTTCATTCATTCCTCCTGACACACGTCCTCTCTATCTGATCATTCGTTACCCTCCTTTATAACCCCGCCCACATTTCTCTCCTCCTCTCCCACTAACATCCCCCCTCCCTCCACCTGCAACTGTTGCCAGATCCGACGAGGCCCAAACCAAGTCTCTGGTGGAAGAAGTGTGGACCCTTGATCTGTCCGGAGCTGTACATTAAAGTCATTGCGAGAATGAGAAAATTATGATAGTAATTAAAATAACATTAATAATTGCCACAGTAGTAGTAGTAGTAGTAGTAGTAGTAGTAGTAGTAGTAGTAGTAGTAGTAGTAATAGTGGTAGTAATAGTAGTAGTGGTAGTAGTAGGGGTAGTAGTAGTGGTAGTAGTAGTTTTGGTGGCAATTGTAAAGATTGTAGTAGAGTAGCAATAGCAGTAGAACAGTATAACAGTAGAAGTATTACAGTATAACAATATAACAATAGTAGTAGCAGTAAAAGTAAGTAATGGTGTTGACAGCAATAGTACTGTGACAATAAGTGAGACAATAGTATTAATAATATTTGTGGTGGTAGTGGTAACAGTAGCAATAACAATAGTGCTAATACGTGCATAGGTAGATGTGTTTTTTTTTTCTTTTCTTTTTATTCATTGCGCCATAGCGTCAGTCAATAGGCAGACAACAGTACACAAGGGTAGGCGGGACTCACGAGAACCTAATGACCACACACACACACAAGCACACACACATGCGCACACACACACACATCACGAAAACATAACAGAATGAAGCACAAGCATACAGACAAATATTTACATCATGACCTACTTAAATCCACCAAAACGAGGGTGGCGCACCAGAAGTTCCTCCAGAACCTGATGGTTCAGCAGGTGTCGACAGACCACATCAAGTGGCAGGCCCTGGGGCAGCAAGTGTCGGACAGTGAGGCAGGCTAGGCAATAGTGCTCTATAGTGTTAGCACGAGGTGCTCGACACAAGCGACACTCAGTGAAGGGAGGCTCACCCTGCATCCCAGCAACCTGCCACGGTGGCCGGTAGCCAAGCCTCAAACGAGCAGAGACTACATTGTGCCTCCGAACCATGAGGCCTCGACGACGGTAGGAATATTTGTGATGGCAGACAGACTCGTAATGGGTGATGGAGATGCTGAAGGGCCAGGTAGATGTGTAATATAGATTACCTTCATGTCACCAACTTATCTATGTCTTTTTGCGATCCCTGAGAACACTTTGTTGACGCCCTGTAGAGTCGCCAGATACTCTCCGGTCACCAGTGGTCTCGCTCGACACCCTCCCTGTACCATCAGGTGGCCGTACTGTGGAACCACCATGAGCCACCCAGCCGCTGAAGCCAGCGCCTACGTGGGGCGAATCAGCAGCCGGCACCGAGGATGACGATCGTTGATCAATTCTCTCCCTAATTATGAGCCGTGTGTGTCGGAAGAAGGCTATTTTACCATCTTCTCGGGCCTTTTTCATTAAGGGGAACTGCTTTTTCTTAATTTCCAGTGAGGCAGGACAAAGGTCTTCATTTATA